>ML686194.1:440269-499537 GCA_007922175.1 Pelusios castaneus
CTGCTGCTGCTGCTGCTGCTGCTGCTGCTGCTGCTGCTGCTGCTGCTGAAAGACTGTAATGCATTGCTCAAAGCTGTAATTGTTTGGTCCCAGGCATAAATGATGTTTTTCAATTGGGTCCTAAGCAAAAAAAGTTTGAAAACCACTGCTCTACAACATTAGTCAAATAAAATGTCACTATACCTCTGGATGGTAAGTATTGTCCTTGTTTTACAGAGTTAAGATCAATCAAAAGAGGTCCTGTAAAGTGGATCACATACACAGGAAACACAGGGGTTTTTAAGGGTGTAACTAGCTAGGCTGAATTCCTGCAGAATACGGACTGTGGTTTTTAGTGGATGGTACGTTCATGAACCAACAGCACCACACTATTCCAACAAAAAACTGGAATGCCATATTGGACAGTGTTAATAGGAGTGTCATGTAAAATAAGTAAGGTCAGTAATTTGCTCTTCTTGCCACTCAGGCTGATGCTGGAGAATTGAGTTCAGTATTGGTCATTACACTTCAAAGAAGATGTAGATAAACTATAGACCATTCTGAGGGGAGCAATTAAAATGGGAAATGTTTTAGAAATAAAGACCTGGTAGGGAGGGTTAAATGAAAGGGGCATAGTCATTCTGGATGACAGACAGCCAAGGAAAAAACACAGTAAAAATCTGTACATAAGGGGTTGCTATAAAGAGGACAGTGATCAATTAGCTAGCGACCCCAAAACAAAGAGATGGGCTTAAATTGCTGCAGGGATAACATGGCTGAATGTGGTGAGAAGTTTTGCCTAATTCACTGTCAGAGTAAGCAGATGCTAGTGCACTGATGGCATTTATGTGGCTCCCTTGAGCTTCATTTCTGCCACTTAGGTTTACCACAAATACCAATGAGGAATTTGGCTTTAGAACTCAAGGAAATGTCCAGGCAATGGAAGAAGATGTAAGGGAGATGGTAAATGCCCCATCGGAAGAGATATTCAAGATGGATAGTCAAAATCCAAAGAGTTATGCAGGATGGTCTAAGTTGGATTCATATTCAAATTCCTTTTGACATATTTATGTCCACTTACTGCTGAGGAAGAGAATCTCTAAAGTGGGATCACTTATGTGTCAGGTAGGTATGAAAGGCTAACCTACTTAGACCCTCTTACACCATCCTGTTTGTTTTTCTTCTTACTTTCCTCTCGTCTGGCCATTTTTTAGACACTCTCTACACAGAGTTCTGGTCTTCAATGACCGTTAGATCAACCTTCATGATCAACTGATCAGGACTGTGAAGATCCGTTCTGTTGACTAGGAAGCCAATCTATTAAGACCACCCCGACAACTGGAGTAGTGCTGAGTTGAAGTGAGGCCTGTCCCTTTGACTAAGCAAGGCAGACGTACTGGGTGTAGGGTAGTCAAGCTGAGATACACATGTTATTTTAAGAAACTCAAGTATCTCTGTTTGACTGACTCAGGCAGTGTAGATCTCCCCTTAGACTCACCTCTAAGTTAAGACACCACCTGTAGTGGGATGGATGAGGGTCCCACTGCAATACCAAGGGATGGAATATTTGGCTTACTGGAGGTCCATTCCAACCCAGTGGACTCTGTTTGAGGGAGTGGGAAAACTGCCTTACCATTTAAAAAACATCCTGATATGACTTAGTGCCATCCCTCGTGTTGCAGGCACCATGCTATCTTTGTTCTTCTTCGCACAATAACTTTTAAAACACAAGGCTGTGTATCTGCAGAAAATTCAGATTCAAATTCAGATACTGAGTGCAAAAAACAAACAAACAAAAAGAAAAGATTGTAGGAGACGTACTTAAATACTCATATATATAAATAATGGCATTTTAAACAAATAATCTATGAATAAAACTGGCATCATGTTCCAGCCCCCTATTTTGTCCACCTTTTACAGCTGTCTGCTGAATGCATTTAGCAGAAGGTCTGTGTGGCAATATTCTACTTGCCTTACATATAGGTAACTGTGGAAGTGGTGTTTGGTACTGAATGGAGACGTGAGGGTGGGCAGTAATTCTAATAAGAATTACTTAATTATTAATGCAGTGTCCCCCTTGGGAAGAAGCTTGCATAGTTCTGTACTAGCACAGAATGAATTCCATTGCTGAATTGCCAACTTCCCAGAATATTATTGCAGGCAATAGAATGTGATAATACAGTGGCTGCAGTAGTTTGGCTGGCTTACAGATTCCTAAGAGCTGCTAGAGAAAAGGACCAAGAGATAGTGACAAAAAATACCAGTGTTTAACCATGCATATATGTTGGGGGACAAACTAAATGGTTATTAGGATTCTGGAAGGGAAAAGCTACCCAAAGAGCTTGCTGTGTAAATACACCTAAACAAAAAGCCAGGCTGGCAATGCTCCTCTTCTATTTATGTGGCCTCTATATGCACATCTTTAGCTCTGTCTTTGCAGAGAGATGACGGGAGAAAACATTGATGCCTGTGCTTCCCCCTCACCTGCTATTATAATGTAGGGCTCGTTATTAGAGTTGGTCAGGAATTCTCTGACTAAATCTTTTTTTCATTGGAAAATGCCAATTGATCAAAACCAAAGCTTTTTGCAAGATTGTTTCAGGTTTGACAAAAAATTTCATCAGGAAGGTGTCTTATATTAAGGATGGTCTTTCTGGTCAAATTGGAAAGGATAGAGAGAGAGAGAGAATGTGTATATGTGACAGATAGCCACACCCCAATTTTCCCTGTTGGAGCTATTCCACTTTGTACAAATAGACAGACAAGCTAGGTGAAGTAATGTCAGTTGTGGTTGGACCATCTTCTGTCCGTGAAAGAGAAAAGCTTCATTAAAGGATTTAAAGAGATTCTTTTTCAGCTCTGTGGCTCTTGAAATCTTGTATCTTATATCCTGGGACCAACACAACTACAACAGCACTAGAGAGACTGACTCTATTCACCAGTGGTTAGGGTTAAGGACACATGCCTAGGATGTGGTGAATCAGACAGAGCAGAGATTTGAACTTGGGTCTCCCACAACCCAATTGTGGCTTAACCACCTGCTCACTGGCTATTCTTGGTGGGGTGTCTTTTTGCTCCCTCTCCAGTCTTGGTTTTGTCCCATGCAGAACTAAAATTCTGAAACTTCAGCATTTTTTGTGAAACAGAATTCTAGTGTTCTGACCAGCCTCACCGGGTCCTGAGGCAGAGCGTCAGTCAGCATAGTTTATTAGTCTGAGTGCCGATGTAATGGGAAGTTATCAAAGGCACATAGTCCCTTGTATAGAGCACTGGACTGGGAAGCAAGAGATCTAGAAGTCCATTCTGGTTCTGTGTGAGTGTGGGCAAGTCACTTTGCCTTTCTGTGCACCTGTTTTTCTTCCATCTTCTCAATTTAAATGTTAAGCTCTTCCAGGACTATTTGTTGCTCTATGTCTGTACAGTGCTTAGCACAAAAGAGTCCTACAGTTGGAGCTTCTGGGCTCTTTTGTAATAGAAATAAACAATTTGAACTAGAGAACATTAACATTACTGAGATGACTGTGCCAGGGGTCTACTGAAAAATCTTAGTGGCTCCTGCAGGAAAAAAAATGAAACCCCAGAGTCTAGCATGGACACAGTTAAAAAAAAACACACGTTAGAAAGCATTCTTTGCTTTGCTCCAGTGGCAGTTTTCATTTTCAAGTACAGTCTGACAATGAATCTCATGAGATAAAAGGGGAACTGAATTAAAGAGAATAACTGGGCAGTCAGAAATCCTGTATGATGCCAGGAACCCCAGCGGAGATGCGATACGCTTGACCTCTGGCCCCAATGCATCATGTTCTCTCCATTCCCAACTACCAGTAGCCAGTTCTCAACTGTCTCTTTACTCCCAAGGTTCAGTCCACAACTCTGAGTGTCTGGTCCTTCCAAGGATCTCAGCTCCAGGACTTTAGTCTCCTTATTGCTTTCTGGCTCCCTGGATTTAGTCCTCCTATAATGCTCTTAGCTCCCAAAGTTTGTGGGGTTGTAAAAATTTGACGTTTCCTGGCAGCTCACTGGCTTGGTTTTTAATTTCTCCTCCTTGCCAGTATACAGAGCTTGAATCTGTTCTTTTCCAAGCTCTCCAATTTCTAATAAGCATCAGACAATGCATGTAACATTTAGCTCAACTGAGGTATCCCTGCTACTTGAGTATTTCTTAACAGCACTCAAGAGAAGATGAAGAAAACAGTGCAAATCATATCTGTAGATAAAGGAATTCCTTTCTATTATGGGTCACTCTGGGGGGGGGGAGGTTGTTTCTTTGTTGTTTTTGTTTTTCTTTTCTGCTACCCCTGCTGCAGTCATTTTCATACTCTTGACTTGTATAATCTTCTCCTGACAGGAAGTCATTTGAAAGGCCACCTTGCTCTCTGTGTCTACACTTGTAAATTAAGTCGACTTAAGCTTGCTTAAGTCGACTTAATTTACTCTGCGTCTACACTACACTTTCCTTAAGTCGACTTAAGCAAGCTGCTTAAGTCGACTTAAGGAAAATTAAGTCTACTTTATTAAACCTTGTTTAAAGTCGACTTCAGGCTTAAGTCAATTTCCTAAAGTCAATGTAGACGTGCAGTAGCCCTAAGTCGACTCTAAGTCGACTTAGGGCTCTCCAGGACTCCACCACTGCCCTCCCTGCCAGGGGGGTGGCACAGGGAGAGCCTGGCATGTCCCCCCACAGGGCAGGGCTTTTCCCCTATGCCCTGCCAGGGTCCCTGTCCCTCTTTGCCCCATTGTACCCAGGTACAATGGGGCAAAGGCTGAGCCCCCTGGCACTTGGCAAGGGGTGCCCCCCTGCCACTGTGGACCTGTCCAAGGTCCCCCTAGCCCCTATAAGTCGACCTAGGCATCCAGTGTGGATGCTCTAGGTCGACTTTGTAGGGTCCCCCCTAAGTCGACTTAAAATTTAGGTGTGGATATGCTAAGTCGACTTTAAGTCGAGTTAGCTAAAGTCGACCTAAATTTACAAGTGTAGATATAGTCTGTTAGACATGAAGAGGGCAATAGCATGCACTGTTTATCCAACAGACAAATGAGAGAAAGGTATGTGATCTGATATTAAAAAATTAGCCATTCTTTCCAGTGTCAGTTACTGCTTTGTGTTGCACTGTGTCCTGTTACATGGGACAGATGGGTGCTTTCCTCTCTAAAATATGCCAAGTCGTTTTCAGATTAGATACATAGTAGGAGTACAAGGAATGCCTCTGATTTACTAGTACACAATGACTTTTATCCCAATGAGTCAGAGAGTCATCGGATCCAGGCTGGCAAGGTTAAGAACATCTGCAAACCTCATCAGAGTCAATGGGCCTTGTATATCAAGGTATTGAGCACCTACTTCAATAGTGGCCAAGAGTAGAAAGGATTTATCACCTTGCATGGTTCAGTAAGAATATAATGTCACTCAGGATTTGGCCTTTAGAGCCTAGAGGAGGAGAAATCTATGGTATCAACCATCTAGTCCATTTGTGTGTCTCAGCAGTATTGTTTTCTTCATTATGTTACCTCATTGCAGAGGAACCCCAAAGTACTCTACCATCATGCTCATTTCAGCAGTAGGTGATTAGATTCCTGTATGATACTTTATATGATGTGTAGCCACCTTTACATGGACCGCACTAACCTACAGCACCAGGAACAATCATTTTTTCCACTTGCATATTCCATTTTTGTCTGAGGATCGCCAGGCATCTGTGAATGTTAATTACTCAAGCCTTACACCCGCCTTTGGACATGCTTCAAGAATGCCCCATGGCAGCTGTTTAACTGCACACAGCCTTGCTAGGTCATACTGACTGAATTTACCATTCACATAAAGAGTGTGAATGCATTGGACTCAATGGAGTTGCACTCCTAATGATGCCAGTAGCAGACTCAGTCCTGTATATATGAAAAGGTAAGCATGCACAGTGGTGTAGCTCTTCGGGGCTGGGTTCATTGCTGCAGCTGAAGTGCCATAAAGAAAACTCAGTTGAAATTCTCCTCGTGAGAACTGGAAACTGAAAAGAGGATTAATGTCCCACTAGCAAACTCCAGACAACCCTGTGTCACTGTCCCAAAACTGCCAATCTTCTCATCTTTGCTTTCTCAGAGCATAGGGCACAGTCTGAACCAGGCAAAAATCATGAACCACCTGTTCACTTCTGAAAAGCAAATCTGGCTCTTTCATGTGAGTCTTACTAACTGGGTGCAAAGCTTCCTCGCCTCCAAATCATGCTGTGCACACATACATACCAGAAGTGGGACATCACAAAGCAGAATCCCTTTTCCAATTGAAATAGCAAAGAGAATTTCCGGGAGGGCTTGTCATTACCCAAAGTGGAATTTCATCAGTGGGCTGGAGAATAGAGCACAGGAGCCTGGCTTCTAACCACAAGACCTCACTGCTCATCGTTGGTGTGGGAGGGAGGGAAAGAGGAGTTGAATAATTGATTTCCTGCCTCCTACAAATATCAAACATGTTCAGCTTCCAGATAACTTGTAGTGTATGCACCAGAATTTCATTAGTCTTTCCTAGTCTTTATTATTTGTTGTTACAGTAAGTGCTTAGAAATCTCAGACTAAGATCAATTTATGGTAGTCACTGTATGAACTAGTTACAAGCTACATGGGTCTTGCCCAAGATAGCTCACACGGTGTATGTCAGACAGGATGCAACAGCTGGACAACAGGGTGAAACAGCTGGAATGGACACATAGAGTTGTTGTGCAGTGGGAAGATGTGATGATAAAGTGAACAGAGTTGAAAAACAAGTTAAGGCTTACTGAGCCAAGGCCAGGTGGCTGTGAGAGGCAGGCATCATCAGACAGACAGATTTAAAGGAGGGATTTAAAAGAAGATAAGGTGATGGGTTTTATTAATAAAAAACAACGAGAGTCCTGTGGCACCTTATAGACTAACAGATTTTCTTTGGCATAAGCTTTCGTGGGTTATAGCCCACGAAAGCTTATGCCGAAGAAAATCTGTTAGTCTGTAAGGTGCCACAGGACTCTCATTGTTTTTTGCTGTGCACAGACTAACACGGCTACCCCTCTGGTTTTATGAATGTTGATGGGGAGATTTTCACAAGCAAGGGGGTGGGTAAGGTGGGAGAATGTGATGGGGTATCTGCCCCACACTAGTATTTAAGGGGTTAAAAGGAGCTCTAGGGAGGTTGAATGGTAGGCAGCCAGTAGGAGAGAGACTGGAAGGAAAAACCAATCAGAGACCAGCAGGCCCGTATAAAAGGAGCTGCAGGGCAGAGCAGTCACTGCCTGGAGCTCAAAGAGGAAAGGCTATGTGTCTCTCAAGCTGCAATGCCTGCAGCACCTGAGAGAGTGTTATTACTGGGAGTGGGTGGCAACAGGTCCTGAGGGTGGTCAAAGAAGTTGCTAGGGCTGGGGGAAGTGGTCCAGGGAGACAGCAGCAGAGAAAGGATTTTGATGTGGAGCAGGAGACTGCAATTCATAGGGTCTCTGAACTGGGACCAGGCATAGTAGGTGGGCCTGGGTCCCTCCATACACACACACCTACTAGCCACGGGGGAATTGAAGGAATAAGTGGTTGCAGGCACCTCTGAGGAAGTGATGAATGAGATTCTACAGTAGCCATGAGGAAAAGTGGCTGGATTCTTGAGGAACCAAACCTCCCCTGGAATGGGGGAACATGGACTCTGGCTTGGCTGGAGGACCAGATCATGAAGAAGATGCTGCATATCCTAACAATTGCGAGAGAGGCCACAGGTGCACTGGGAGGAAAAGTGATGATGTGCAGACCAGAGACATGGGCGTCGGCTTGACGCTAATCTCTAGAGAAACAGCAGGAGGTGCCAGTCCAGTGATGAGTGGTGCAAACACATCACAGAGAAACATGACGCAGTTAGAGAGAGAGGCAGACAGTTTGCAATTAGGGCTGGCATTGCTGGAAGAATAAATGTGGGAGAGGGAAGAATCAGTGTTTGTCATATGGATCAAAAAGTGGGACTTCATCCTTAAATTGACAGCTATATTCAGTTGGAATGCCTATGGTGATTTTGGATTTATAAGTAATAATACATTTTACTTCTATAGCATTTGCTTTCAAAGAGGCTCAGAGTGCTTATCATATGTTAATTAACTGACTTTCAGAACATCCCTATGAAGCAGGTGTTTTCTCCATTTTATAGATAAACTAAGGGCAGGTCTATACTGCCAGTCCTTTTCGGCAGCAGTCCAATTAAGATATGCAAGTTAGTTAAAATAACTTGCGTATCTTAGTTTGAATGTGAAATTATGGCTTGTCTGCTGTGCTGAGTCGAAGGAAGGGGGCCTCCCTTCAATTTAGCACTACCCAGTTGCCAGGATGGTGTTCCAGGATTAAACTTCCTGATTGGCTGGGCGGGTCTTCACAGACACAACTAGTCAATCAGGAAGTTCGAACTGATGGTGGCAAATTTGCTGCGGTCAGTGAAGACTTGCCTAAGATTGCCAAGTGAGTTGTCCAAGATCATACAGCATATTAGCAGTAGAACCAGAAACAACATCCAAGTTACCTGTCTCTATTCCTGTGCCTTAAGCACAAAATTTTCCTTCCCACTGGGTGGGACTCACCCTGGTGCATAGGGCTTGGACAAGGTCTATGTGCCACAAAAGACTCATTTAAATTTTCAAAGTAGGACCTAAGTGGAACTCAGGTGTTCCATATGCTGGGTGCATGTTCTCCGCCTAGAGGTCAATTTCATTCTTTCTGACAGACAAGGTGTAGTAAAGCAGTGTGGCCTTCCTCTACATTAGAGGGGGAGAAGTCACTCTCTGTGCCCAAGTGGGTGAAATCAGCCTAGGCTGGAAATTGAGGGGTGAGACAGGAAGTATAAAAAGCCAGGCCCCCAGCTCAGTTGAGTGAGAGCTAAGGAAGGAGGCAGACTTATCTTGCTGGTTAAGGCCTCTGGCTCTGATACTGAGCTGGATACCACCTAATCCTGATGGAGTTCAAGACTGGAGGGAAGCTACTGATACAGCTGGCAGTGGCAGCTAGATACTCTGATGAGGCAGAAGAGCCCTGAATAGCAGAGACCCTCCCTGGATCATGGTAGGAAGCAACCCACAGGAGCCAGGGTTTAGTTCAGTTCTTGCTGTGGGCATTTGTATCCATATATTTTGGTGGGATCTCAGCTGACCCAGTGGCAGAGCATTCTGCCATTGTTAGAACTCTGGGCTGGGACTGGTGCGTTAGGATGGGACCAGGTCCCTCTATCCTCTCCTACCACCCAGCCATAGGATGGTAACCTTCCCATTTGCAGCTAAATGTCCTGTATTTGCTGACTCTGCCCTGCCTAAGGGTCAGAGTTCTCTTAGATTCTTTATTTGCCAATTCCATCCCCACCCCCAGCAATAGATGGTGATCTGAGTGATGCAATGTGGCATCCTGCTGAACCAGAGTGGGAGGGGCAACCATCACCACACTACATGAGGTAATATCAACTGTGAATGCGTGAGTTAAAAACCAAAATCCCTCTTTTATTGGCAGTGAAGGCTCATCTGTAAATAATACCATTTGCTGTTTTTAATATGAATATTTAGTCATAAACAATTTCTCAAATTATTTTCAGTGCTGATAGTGTTTAGTTTCAATCAGCTGTCCAGGAGGGAAATAAAAGGTGAAATTTCTTAGAAACATCAACAAGCTCAGATTTTTAGAGCTGTCCTTGTAGGCCCCGTTGGAAAGAAGTCTATAGTTTCATTGTACTCACTCCTCTGTTGCTGAGTAGCAGAACTATGGAGAGTGAGGTCTTTTTTTTTTCTCCCCCTATTCTGCATCCTTATCTGGGTACAGCACAAAAAGTAATGACTAGACATGCATCCTGCTACTGCCAGCTAAACATAAGGTATACCTGAGATGTTCCAGTATCCAAAATACTCCTTGTACTAGAGGCTTCCATCAGTTGTTATTTAGAATGGTTAATGTTCTCTGCTTTATAGAGCACTTGGATTGAGACAAGCTTCACTTTCTATCCTTTGGCATCCCACGTCTCTGACAAGGCCATTGTAAAGCATTAAGCAGCTTGAGCTGCAGCACTTTGAGCCAAGTTAAGGAATTTAAAATGTTACAGGACGATCACCCCTCTGATCCAGACAACAGAGTCCTGTGGCACTTTTAAAGACTAACAGATTTATTTATCGCATGAGCTTTCGTGTCTGGCGTTCATCATCATCATCATCATCATCATCATCATCATCGTCGTGTTCTTCTTCTTCAGGCTACTGTAACAGAAGTAATAATATAGAGATTCTGATCAAAACTGAGGACCTATTATACAAATACATAATCAAAGACAAACAAGGAGTCCTGTGGCACTTTTAAAGACTAACAAATTTATTTATCGTATGACCTTTTGTGGGAGAATTCTCCCATGAAAGCTCATACGATAAATAAATTTGTTAGTCTTTAAAAGTGCCACAGGACTCCTTGTTTGTTTTGCTGACCTAGACTAATATGGCTACCTCTTTGGAAATAATCAAAGACAGACAGACTTCCTGCTCTAAAGGGCTGATAAGCTAAACAGGCAAGGCAGACAAAGGGAGGGGAAACTGAGGCACAGAGAGGTGAAGTGATTTGCCCAAGGTCACAAAGGTCAGTGGCAGAACTAAGAATAGAACTCGTGACTCCCATTCAAAATTAGCTGAATATGACTGACCTTACAGTTCTTTTAAAAGCATTACTTGGAAACCTTCACAACACCCCTGGGAGGTAGGTTAAGTAGTAGTATCTCTATTTTACGATAGGGAGACTGAGGCACATCTGCAAAGGTATTTAGGTTGATCTCATTGATTTAAAGCACCTGAAAACCTTTGAGGACCTGAAGCAGGTAGGTTGGCTGATTTAGGAAAGGCACACGAGTCTGTAACAGAATGCAGGAAGTAATAAAAACAAGGTATAGAATCCAGCTATTCAGATTCCCAGACCCATGCTTCAGCTGCTAGACTACACTGGCTGGCGCTGACAAGAACAGGAGAAAATTGTCCTTCACTTGTGACTCCTCTTGTTTTACCCATGGGGCAGAGATTTCTAAAACAGGACAGAATAAGATTTCAGTGCTTTTCGTAGTTACTCAAATTTTATTGATGGTTGGTTGTTCCCTAAAATCCACCTGAAAATATTCCCATTTGTACACCTTCAAAAATATGCAAGTGCTGATAATTGCACATGAACATAACATAATGAGTGTTTCAATTATGGTTCTGCATGAAATTGTATTGCTGTAAAAACATCTATTATTTAGTTACCAGTTGCTGAAAGAAGACTCATCAAAGCACCTGTTATTTATTTCTGTCATTAGCAGTTGAATCCTGATGTGATTATGAAAGTGTGCTAAAGTGAAATTACTTACTGTACTGCACACTTTCCAGAATATTACCTTCCTGACAATTGTGCTTAGAAAAGGTTTGTGAAAAAAATCCATTACAACAGTTAAAAACTTTCCAAATAGTATTCACTTATTTGCATAAGTTTCATCATTCTCTATCTTCCTACACCACTAAAGGTCCCTCCGGGGGAGGGAGCGCTTATGGCCATTGCCTCTCTGGCCCCAGGGCCCACCTGCCACCCCATGGCTAGCCAGGGCCGGATTATCGCAGGGGCTTTAAGAGTTTAAGTCCCAGGTCCTGGCCAAAAAGGGGGCCCCGGGCTCAAGCCCCTAAACCTCCTGAGATAATCCGGCCCCACTCAGCACCAGCATACCTTGCAGGTGCTGGGGGGGTGGGCAGGGCTCTGGAGGCTGGAGCCAGAGGCCAGGCTCTGTGCTCTGCTCTGCCCCTGGGCTGGCTGGCCCACCCCCGGGGTCAGAGTGGGGTAGGTCAGCCCCTGTTCACTCCGTCGGGGAGGGTCCTGGATGGCTCACTGGTAAAGGTGACACAAAAATCGGGGGAATGGTAAATAATGAAGAGGAGAGGTCAATGATTCAGAGCAATCTGGATCACTAAATGGATGTAAGTGAACAATATACATTTAAATATGGTAAAATATAAATGTATACTTCTAGGAAAAAAGAATGTAAAGAATGCTTTTACATGATGGGGGACTCTCTCCAGGGAAAGAGTGACTCTGAAAAGATGTGGAAATTGCAGTGGATAATCACCTGAACACAAGCTTCCAGTGCAATGCTGTGGCAAAAGGGCTAATGTGATCCAGGGATGCATAAACAGGAATATTGAATGGGAGTAGAGAAGTTATTTTATATCTGTTTTTGGCAGTGATGTGTCCAGTGCTGGAAGATTGTTTAGTTCTGGTGCCCACCATTCAAGAACGGTGTTGATAAATTGGAGAGGGTTCAGAGAAAAGCCACAAGAATGATCAAAGGATTAGAAAGCATGCCTTATAGTGATAGATTCAAGAAACTCAGTCTATTTATCTTAACAAAGAAAGTTAAAGGGTGACTTGATTAGAGTCTAAAGTAACTATATGGGAACACATATTTAATAATGGGCTCTTCCATCTAGCAGAGAAGGGTATAACATGATGCAATGGCTGGCAGCTGAAGCTAAATAAATTCAGACTGGAAATAAGATGCACATTTTTAACTGTAAGAATAATTAACAGTTGGAATAACTGATCAAGGATTGTGGTGGATTCTCTATCACAGACAATTTTGAAATCAAGATTGGCTATTCTTTCTAAAAGATCTGCTCTAGGAATTATTTTGGGGATGTTCTATGGTCTGTGCTATTCGGGGGGAGCCAGGGTGACAGAGCTGGGCCCCGTGCTTCAAGGGCCCCGCAGGGCCTACTGGCACACAGTGCAACTTCCGATGCAGCCCTCCAGGGCCATGGGCTCTGGAAGGCTACACCGGAGGCCGTATAATGCGCCAGTTGGCCCCTCCCCTGGAGTGGAGTGACTGTGTGCTAGCCAACCCCCGGGAGCCGACCAGCCAGCACAGGGCCAGGGTGGGAGCATGGAGCCCGGCCTCTGGCCCAGGACGGCCCCCCACCCAGTGATGGGGAGGGGGTAGGGGCCCCCACAGGCCAATTGGCCCTGAGCCCTGCCCACCCCTAGGGATGGCGCTGGCTATATAGGAGACCAGACTAACGGATCACAATGGCCTCTTCTAGCCTTGGAATCTATGCATCTCATGATATTACACTTTCATTGGGAAAGGGTTAATCTTGCTCCCAGGAATGGAAGCTAGAGGTTACAGAGCCAATGCTCACTTCTGGTGGTACTGAAGCCTCCTTAAAACACCTGAAGAATGAAATTTGGCTTTCTTGCAGAACATTCTCCCTGCCTCCTTTAAAGATGGTCCATGATGCTTCTCCCAGGGATGGAGGCTGGAAATAATGAGGGAGATTGTGCACCATGTCCTGCTCCCCCATCACAGTGAGGGTTTATCAGCTGGGTGCTCTCCCCACTTTCTGCACTGTCACTATCTGATTTGGACTTGTAACTCTTGGAGACGGAGAAGCCCATTTAACAACTCTTCATGCGGAGGAGGGAGAGGAACTGCTCCCGATAGTACATTTTCTAGAACTTTCCCCCATTTAGCCAACCCACCACTCCTCCCCTCTCATGGTTTGAAAAGCGGCCCCAACATGCCCCTGAGGCAGAATACAAAAAGTATTCATGGTTCTCACATGAAGACTTGGCATCGTTCCCAGGCATGAGGCCGGGGGTCAGAGGTTCATTCCTGTAAAAGCCCAGCCCAATTCACCCTTTGTTTTCTCAGCCTTTCTGGTCTCGTAATCTGATAAAGCACGTAAGAAGCAGCAAGAGGGGTGGAGGAGGGGAATGTGATGTAACTCCAGCACAGGCAAAGTCAGAGACTGCCTACAGCAATGGTGGTGCTTGTGGCTTACAGTCATTTGTGGGGAACCCCACAACGCGGCCCTGCCTTCAGAGCATCTGAGTGGGAAACCAGTGGAAGAGATACCGCCTTCTTCAGGTGAAGAGAAGGAAATGTGGCATGGTGCTTGCTTAACAGCACAAACTCCAGCAGCTTTTTCTGTTGCTATCTTTGGTGTGTAGCAGGAGGGACTGGAAAGGTTTCTGTACTCTGATGACATTTCTGGAAAAAAAGAGAAGTTTAAAGTATGTCCCCTGGAAGGGTAAGTCTCTTCTGTGTAATGGGATTCTTTTTTTATTTAGGGGTTGAACTCACTATTTGGGAGAAAAAGAGCTGTAGTGGACCAGGCTGGCTTGTATGTAAAGTGTGTGCATGTATAAATATATATAACCACAAGGAAATCCTCAGATTTGACTCAGAGCCAGATGTTAATCGTCAACAAATCTCTACTGGAGAATTCTGTCCAGGTGATGTGCATACTTTTTGTCTTAGGGGGTATATATAAGTGATCACGTTAGAGAGTATCAAAGAGGGTGGAGGGTAAGAATGACAATGTGAAACAGAGGAGGCATGTGTGATTACTACATGTGTGGGGGAGAGGAAGACCCTGTGTATGTCATTGCTGCACATCTTAGTGTGTGATTGGGTGCATGTCAAATTGCTTTTGTATTAAGTGTGCTATAAACATTTAAGGAGGTAGAGCCAAATTTGGCTTTGTTTCACAAATGCAAATCTGTAATGACTCCATTGAATGTAATGGTTTTACTCCAGATTTACAACAACATAAATGAGAACAGTATTTGGTCCATAGTGTCCGGCCTGGTCTATACCCAATTTGTGTACTAATATAGCTATGTTAGGGATGTTTTCCTGCCTGCCCAAAATTACACCAGTACAACCTCTAGTGTGGACACAGTTATACCAGTTGAGGGGCTGGAGTTACTCGATCAACTTCTCAACTGATCTGAGTAGGTCTCTACGGACCCTCTCAGTTGATTGGGAAGATCGATCTGATAGCAGCGAATTTGCTGCCATCAGTGAAGACAAGCCCATAGATATCACAATCCCCTTCCTCCCCTTTACAAAACCCAGAATATTGTTGAAGTACCATCTTCCTGGTTGACTACCTTGACAAGGACATCCACTAACCCACACTTGCAATATATAACTATGCCAGTTCAGCACAGAGAGCTACCCCTAGATACGCTCTTGCCTGGAGCAAGGCAAAAGTCTGGGATTCCCTCAGTTGATCAGTCTTCACAGGAAGTTTTTAAGAACATGTTAGACAGACTCCTATCAGGGATGATCCAGGCATATTTGGTCTTGCCTCAGTGCACTGCATGGCCTCTCTAGGTCCTTTCCAGCACAAAATATCCATAATTCTATGAAAATTTGTTGAATTTCAACAAAATTTTTATTTTAAGTTTTTTTAATTTTAGATTCTCTTCCTTCCTACCCACCACCAATCCGCCATTTTTTTGACCAGGTCAAGTCTTAAGTCCGTATCTAAGAAACCAGAGTCTACACATTCCAGGACTCGGTGTCTGGAGTGACATAAATGGGGTTAAGTAATCACAGAGGCAAGGTTAAATCTAATTTTGCTTTCCATTCAGAGATCTAGGATGGCTTCAGCTTGGCAGAAAACTCAAGAGTTCTACAACTGGGCCCTTGAAAATGGAGGTAGGTGGAAAAGTTGCCTTCCATAGGAAGTGCCCAAGGGTATCATTAGGTGACACTATGGAAAGTACAAACCATTAATAAGAATTGTCCCCCCTGTTGACTTACCTTCCTTTCTTTGACCAATGGCAAAAATCTTACTTTTCCCTACCAAGATCTTGATCTCCTTTAGAGACCTGAACTTGTGGAAACTCCAGCTTATGGGATGGGAGAGGGAGGTGAGAGATTTGAGTGTCTTAGCTTTTGCAAAGGAAAAGTCTTTGGCCTCATCCACATTTGTAAGATAGTGCTCTGGGAGCATGTATGTTGGGATAACTCATGAAGCAGTGGCCCTCCAATTATGCTATTTTAGAGCATGGTCACCTAGGCACATGCACACAGTTCAGTGAAATTTTTAATTTAGCATGAAAAACACTTTCTGTACCAAAAAGTGTAGGTTACAAATGTATGCTAGATGTGTCGCACTATATTTTTAGTAGTTCTATGTCCATGTTTGCTTCCAATGAAAATATCTATCTTGTATTGTAATACTGATAACTGCCTTCCACGCTAAACAAGCTGGGTTTTTTTGACATAAATGTAACTCGCATATGTTAATTAATAATGCATTTGTCATGTCATGTTGTACCCCACGAGGATGTTGTGTTATGTTACCTCATGAACTAGTGGCTATCCAGTTATGCTGTTTGAGGACATTGCATATGCTAACTGATAATGCATTGCATTGAGAGAGATTGGTGCATACAGTGAACCTAACGTAGAAAGTACTCCGGGGATGTAGGAAAATTCCATGTAGGCTCAAACTGAATGAGACGCCTTTTTTTCAATATGCTAGTAAAATTAACATTTAGTGTTAAAAAATCTTAAGAATTGTTTGATTTCTGAATGCATTTAGGGTACAAACTTTGCCCATGACACAGTGAATGTAATTTTATTCCCAACACTGGATGAAGGTTAAAGAAGGCAACCCATTAGAGGTTTAACATGGGGCTGTGAAAGTTTATCCAGAGAAAATTGCATCTTGTTGTTTGTAAAATCTGAAATACCATGGAAAGTGACATCTTAAAATGTGCGTTAGTATGTTCAGGGCAGGGGTCGGCAACTTGAAAGATAAGAAGAGCCATTTAAAAAAATTCCTTCAATAACCAAGTGTTTTGAGAGCCACAATGGGTGTAGCCTCCTGGTGGGTGTTGGGGGGAGCTGGGCAAGGGCATCTGTGGCAGGGTCCCCTGGAGGAGAGTAGGGGGAGAGAACCCAGAACCAGGAGCAGGCCGCCCGCAGGGTCTCCTGGTGGCAGGTGGGGCCTAGAGCTGCAAAGAGGCAACCAAGAGCTGCATGTTGCAGATCCCTGGACAAAGGTGTTAGAGCTCAGGTTTTGACTAGTGACTTTACCTGGGTAAAAGCCTGCTGGAGTAACAAGGGAAATCTTGAGACAAACCATGGCACATTTGTGGTTATCCAGGTGTACTTAGGAGAGACGCAGGACTTGAATAGCTGGAGGTACTGCAGAGTTGTGTGTCATGTTGGTAGTGGCATAGGCTGCAGATTAAAATTAAGGTATATTGGCAGTTCAGTGGTTGCTGGCCCAGGATTGGGGCCGCAAGAGAAAGTTCAAATCTGGCTTCAGGGCCTTTGAGTGGCATAGCTGAGAAGGGAGCTCAGGACTAAAAGGGAGAGGAATCTGCAGGCCAGTAGAGAGATATGTTGCCACATGGGCTGTGTGGGTCCCAGAAATGGAATAACAGAAGGGTTTCTGAGTCAGGATTTGGGAGCATTGGCAGACTGTGGAACCAAGAAGTAGGTTATTAGAAGAGTTTCTGAGTCAGTCCATGGCAGGGGCCATAGGGAATCCTGCAAGTGGATATCTGTGTAGATAGGAGACCTTAAGGACAAGGTTTGAGAAGGTCAGTGCTGTGTGAGGAATGCATGGATGGGAAAAAAGGGGGCAATGAAACAAATTGCTTTTGTTGTGTGAATCTCCAGCACTGGCGTAACAGGCGAGGGCTGATGTTCATTGGCAGAACTGTGCGTGTGCAGAGCCCAGGTCTGGAATAGCAGGGGGCTGCAGGAGAAGCCTGAAAGGAAATGGCAGAGCTGTGTGGGGAGTCCAGGACTGGAATCACAGGAGGGCTGAAGGCCAGGAATGAGGGGTACTGACGGAGCTGAGTGTGGAACTCAAGGATGGATAAGATAAGAGGATGTTGAGGCATACTGGCCGAGCCATGTGGATGGCCAGCTCTGGAATAACAGGAGAATCTGTGAATGAGGATTGAGATGTATTTGCAGACTTGGGTGTGGGTTCTACTGCTGGTGTATCATAGAGTACGGTGTGTCAGGTTTAAGGATGTGCATTTGGTGGATGGCAGTGCTGTAATTCTCCTGTGCTACCTCCTCATGGCTAAGAGAGCACTAACAGAGAAGTATTCAGCCTTCTTCTACCAAAAAGCTGTGCTTTAAAGAGGATCTGGAGGTGTAAACGGAACAAAAAATAGTGCAGGAATTTTCTGGGGGATAAGAGAAATATGATAGGCCCTGGGATTGAGGGAATTAATTAAAATCCAGGACAGGACTAGTTTATTTAGATCTAAAGTCTATTTCCATCTCTAAGCCCACAAGTCACCTCATTCTTTGCTTTTGTACAATACGTTTTTCTTTGCAGACCCAAGGACAGAGTCCTGGTTCCTGGTTTACTCCCCATTTCCAGTCACACTGGTCTTCACCCTTTACCTCTTCATTGTGGCATTGGGGCCACACCTCATGCGAAAATGGGAGCCACTGAGACTAAAGGGTCTGTTGACTGCCTATAATTTGGCCCTGGTGGCTCTTTCAGCCTATATGTTCTATGAGGTAAGGAAAAAGGATCGGCTCCATTTGTCTACACATTTGGGGGGAGGGGGGGAGTGTGCGGTTTGAAGCAGAATCCCTTTAAACCCTTTGTCTGATGAACCACCGCAGATTAAACAAGGGGGTGACAGATTACTAGGACATGTTTTCATTCCTCCACTAGGGGGCATATTCCATTCTGTTGTGAAACATTTTTAGAAGAGGTCCTCAAACTGGTCGGGGGGGGGGGGGGGCACTGAATGTATTCTGCGAGGGCAGGGGGCGTCAGATGCTTTAGGGTAAAAAAGAGTACGTTCAGAGCTGGGCAGGTGGAGAGTGGCATCTGCTGGCTGTGCACCCAGCTCTGAAAGCAATGCAGCTGCCATCTGCAGCTCAAAAGTAAGGATAGTAAGATATTGCTTTCAAAGCTGGGCAGTCGGAGAGCTTCTGGCTGGGTGCTTGGGGTGGGGTGTAAACTATTACAGACAAAAAGAAGAGGGTACAATCAAATAAGTTTGAGAACCACTGCTCTATGAGCATATCTACACTGCAGTTAGATATCTGTGGCCACTGGCACAGGCTCCGAGGCTCAGGTATACAACTGTTTAATTTAAGTGCAGATGTTGAGAGTTTGGCTGCAACCTGGGCTTTAGGACCTTCACATTGCACAGGATCCTAGAATCTAAGCTGCAGCCACAGTTTCAGCGTCTACACTGAACTGAGCACCCCCTTAGCCTGAGCCCCATGAGCCCAAGTCAGCTGGCACAGGCCCGCTGCAAAATTTTAACTGCAGTATAGGCATACCATATGGCAAACCCACTTTCCTCCATGTGAAAGGGCACTGAATGACAAACCTGGAGAATGAAATCTGCTATGTAGCCACAGTACACATGTGTACCTTTGTCTTTAGCATTGTACTTCAGCCCTGACCAGGTCCATTTCTGAGGGTGTTAGAGGAAGTTTATTTTCCAGACTTTTGCAATTATGTTTCCTGAGACTGCCACAAGGGTGAAAATTAATGCCACTGGCAATTGAAAGGATGTTTATTTTTATTGTTGTGGGAGTTACTTTGTTTTGTTTTGGCTTGCGGGGTTGTTTTTGTTTCTTTTTTTTTTTTTTTTTTAGTGTGAATACCTTTCCATTAAGAACTGAATTGAGATCTACTAAGTCTTCTCATGTGGGCCTCTGATACCTATCAAATTATTAGAGATGAGTGCATTTGAAATGAGTGATCTAACTAATGGACTTGGCTTTTTACATATTCTTTTCATAGGGGTCATAAAATTCTCACTTGTATTAAAAAAGAATTACAAATTTCTTTAGCAAACATTTCTAGTCCTAAAGGATGCGTCCACACTTGTAAATTAGCTTAAGTCAACTTAATTTACTTTGCGTCTATACTACACTTTCCTTAAGTCCATTTAAGCAGCTGCTTAAGTCGACTTAAGGAAAAATTAAGTTGACTTTATAAAACCTCATTTTAAGTCGACTTTGCTGGCTAAATCGACTTTAGAAAGTCGACTTAAGCCAGTGTAGACGTGGAGTAGCCCTAAGTCGACTTTAAGTCAACTTAGGGGGAACCAGGGCTTCCCCACTGCCCTCCCTGCCAGTGTGGCTGGCACAGCCACAGCCTGGCGTGCCCCCCCAAAGGGCAGGGCAGAGCCCTGCCCACACTGCCCCTATGCCCTGCCAGGGTCCCTGTCCCCCTTTGCCCCATTGTACCAAGGTACAATGGGGCAAAGGCTGAGCCCCCTGGCACTTGGCAAGGGGTGCCCCCCCGTCACCGTGGACCTGTTCCAGGTCCACCTAGCCCCTAGAAGTCGACCTAGGCGTCCAGTGTGGATTTGGTAGGGTCCCCTCTAAGTCGACTTAAAATTTGAGTGTGGACATGCTAAGTCGACTTAAATTAACAAGTGTAGACATAGCCAAAGATTGAAGTGGAATATTCAATTCTCATGCTTGGTTGGTCAGCGACAGGGGCCACATGGTATGGTTTCAGCTCCCTGATTGGATGACTAATGCAACTTTCCAATACAAAATGAATGATGAAATTTACAATCTAATATGTGATTCAAGTTTGCTTTCAGAAAATTCTCAAGCTTATAATTCACTCTTCATGCTAGTAGAACTCAGGTACACAGATATCTGCAGTAAAAGGTCACAAACGTGATTATACAGAAAATCACTTTCAGATTGACAGCTATTTGCAGATTTTTTTTTCTATTTGCTCAGGTATAGTGATGAATTTGCACCACTATCATCTTGTGCTTGATTGGGACTGGTTACCTAGCATTCGCGTGTAAATCTCTTTGGGTATTTCTATACTGGAGCCTTAGGTCGACTGAAGGAGGGTTAAGTCGACCTAAAGAACCCTGCATCCACATTGGGCACTTATTAAGTCGACTTAAGCATTTCCTTAGGTCGACTTAATAACACCACCTCTGAAGGTCGACTTAAGGCTTAAGTCGACCTAAGCCAGTATAGACGGGGATAGCCCTTAAGTCGACCTAATTGGCCTCCAACATTAATTTTCTAATTAATTTACTAATGTATGTATTTATTTATTTGATTAATTAATCTGTTAATTAATTTAGTATGGGTTAGGCTGGAGAGAAGAAAAAGATCTGCGGCTATTGGACTGGGGAGAGCCGCGGCAGGGGTGATTGGGCTGGGAAGAAGGCGAAAGCCACAGCCAGGGAGATCGGGCTGGGGAGAAGGGGAGAGCCGTGGCTGGGGAGAAGGGGAGAGCCGCGGCCGGGGAGATCGGGCTATGGAAAAGAGGAGAGCTGCGGCCGGGAAGATCGGGCTGGGGAGAAGGGGAGAGCTGCGGCCGGGAAGATCGGGCTGGGGAGAAGGGGAAAGCCGCTTTCCCCAGCCCGATCTCCGCAGCTGTGGCTTTCCCCTTCTCCCCAGCCCGAACTCCCTGGCTGCGGCTCTCCCCAGCCCAGTCTCCCCATTCGCGGCTTTCCCCTTCTCCCCAGCCCGATTTCCCCAGCCTGATGGCCACAGCTCTTTTTCTTCTCTCCAGCCTGACCCATAGTAAATTAATAAAACTACAATATTTCATTTTGACATTTTTATTAAAGTTCAAACGAAAAGACAACATTTATGCATTTCTTTTGACTTAAGGTACTTAGGCTTGCTGATGCTTCCAGTGCCAAAAAACTGTTGCCCATGAGGCACCATGCCTCACAAATTGCCGCTCAACAAGTATGATATCTTGCTCAGCTGCATCATCAGCTTATAGGGAACATTGGCCCTCTTAGACTTCCTGGCCACTCCTCCATTGACCTAACACTTGCCAGTGTGGATGCAGGCATTGACTGGAATTTTCAGTTTGGACGCTCTAAGTCGACTTAATAAGATCAACTTTAAGTCAACTTAAAGTCGACCTTGTTAAGTCGACTTAACAGAGCCTCCAGTGTAGACATATCCTTTGAGACCAAAGGATTATGAAAGATGTGATAGATGCAGTACAGAGAATGGGTTCTCATGCTAAGTTTTTTCTTTTCTTTCAGTTCTTGGTAACTTCGGTGCTGGCGAATTATAGCTACCTGTGCCAGCCAGTGGATTACACCCGAAGCGAGTTAGGAATGCGGGTACAGTTTCATACCGAGCTGGTCTTGGGTCCCTCTCTTTCTTCAGAGATTGATGGGTTACTTTGCTGGAAGACTGGACTAGATTGCACTCTAGCTAGATCTGCATGTCCTAAGAAAGTCTTTGATCCTATTCCCCTACTTTCAAATCCATTTAATTAAATGATTTGCTTCAGTAAGGAATCTCTATAAGTCCTGGCATATGGATAAGGCTGTATGCATAAAGGTCTATGGATTCCATCATTTTCATTTTAAAAATCCATGTTTTTGATAATTCTGTAGTTTTGCCATTTTTCTATTTGCCTCCAAATATAGCCAGGCTTTGAGTAAGTACAAGTGTGGTGTGTGCCCATCTCCCATACTAATAAGTCCACTGCCAGGAGGATGAAAATAATTGGTGATCAGTGAAATGATATTCCACAAAAAAAAAAAATCAACTAAATAACCAACCAACCAAAATAAATAACTTGTGCTGAATTTTTACCCTGTGAAAAGGGAGATCCATAAAATCCACTATGGTTATTGATTTTTATGTAGAAGGCAATCAGATACTCTGAGGAAGAGTAGCAGTATAAGACCCAAGGGTTGATCTAACACTGAAAGCATACATCAGCATAGCTGTGTCTCTCAGGGGTGTGAAAAATTCCATACCCTTGAGAGCTGTAGCTATGCCGACCTAGCCCCCTGTGTAGACAGTGCCTGGAGAAATTCTTCCACCAAACTATCTCCACCTCTTTGGGAGACGGATTAACTAAAATGATAGGAGAACCCTTCCTGTCATGGTAGTGAGTGTCTACACTGAAGTGCTACAGCACCACAACTACCACGTTACAGCTGTAGTGATTTAAGGCCAGACATTCCCTAGGCTAAGATAGTTAGATGTGTATTGAACGATTTTTTTCTCAGCATCAGAGAGCATTTCCTTGTCTTTCCCAGCAGATGGCGAGAGTATGTTGGTGGTTCTTCTTCTCCAAAGTCATTGAGCTGCTTGATACGGTAATGTGGGCGTGGCTGAAATAACAGGGATGAGGCTCTATAATAAACTACTGGCTCTGAGCTCCCTCATGGGACAAAAGCGTATTTCCCAGGCCGATGCTCTGAGTATATGCTGTATGTGACTGATGCCGTTCAGTACACACATGTTTTCACACATACACCCAGTCTGCCCACTTCAGGAAATAAGGCTGACTTGAATTTCCATCCTAAAGGAAACTGCTTAATAGTGATATATACTGGACCTTCACTTGCACCTCAGATGGCAAATTGGACCCTACAGGGGGAACTGGATAGGACAGGATGTTTACTGTATTGCCTAGAACCTCTAGAGCTGATCCTGGCTGGAGAATACTTTGAAACATTCTTTACCTAAATTTTATTATTGTAGGGACTCCTATGAATTGGATCAATTTGTGGAGTGGAAGTTGTATGGTTAATGTGCTTGCCCATCCTTTTTCATTCTAAGTAGCAGATAGTCTCTTCCCCAGTCACCACAGCCCAGAAGCAGTTCTTCCTGTTCATGACAAAGCAGCATATGACTGGTTGGTACCACCCTCTTTCCTGTTGGGAATGCCATCAGAGCTTGGCTGCTCAATGCACTGCCCTCCCCCCAGAGATCTGTCTCGAATGCTTGTAGGCACATAACCTGTCCTTCTGCATCCTGGACCTCAAACAAAACCCCAGATCCAAATGTCTCTGAGCTATGTGGAGGCTCAAGTCTGAATCCAGATGTTCCATCTCAGACCCAACTGTGTGGGTAACCACTGCAAAGACAGTCTGTGGTGAAATCCCCAAGATACAGATGGCTAAGACTTTGTGGAAGAGGCACTAGACTTTGGCCTCTCCCCTTTCAAATACCATAAGGTCCATGTGTGTGTTGGATTTGTCAGTCCTCACCTTGACTTCCAAAGGGAAGGATGATATGTCACCAAGATGCAAATGGAATGGGTTGGGGTACTTCAGGTAAGCGTTGGCTGTACTTAGCCCTTTGCACTCCTAGCCCCTGTCTAAACACAGGAAGAACTCAAGAATTTCTCTCTTTCAGGTTTTCTTCATTCTGCGCAAGAAGACCGAGCAGGTGACATTTCTGCATGTGTATCACCATGGCACCATGCTCTTCAATTGGTGGGCTGGTGTCAAATATGTGCCAGGGGGACAAGGTAAGCTTCACTCTCCAGGTCATACTTTATCTCCCTTCCTCCCTTTCCAGAGATCATTTGAATCCTGAATCTTGACAGAATAGTGGACAGAAACCTCACTACATAGTGACAGAAACTTCACTGTGCATTGTCCATTTTGGTAGTGAGAGGAGCCATCTTCACTGATGGCAGCAAATTGGCTGCCATCAGATCTATCTTCACGAACAACTGATCGAGTCTGTGAAGATCCGTTCAGCCAATCAGGAAGTCAATCTCTGAAGACCAGCCCAGTAAGTAGAGTAGCGCTAAGCCGAAGGGAAGGCATTTCCCATCGACTCAGCACACTGAAGACAAGTAGGCAGTCAAAGGGAGATACGCAAGGTATTATAAGTACTTTGCATATCTCCCTTCAACTGATGCCAAAATCCCATCTACTTAGAGACAAGAGTATCACATCTGTCACCAGTTGGTTGCCTTTTAGGACTGTCCTGTCCAGCTCTAGATGTCTCTAATCATTGCCTCATCCAGAACAAAACTGCCCTGTTCGTTGCCCAGACGGAAATGAGAACACCAAGTTCGAGGCCCAAAATTGCATATACTTATTTTCCTTCCCAGTCCAGAACTATTGTCATTCTGTTCATCTATGCTCTGTCCCACTCACTACTGTACCCAGATCATCCCATTCACCCTCTAGATCATATCCAGACTATTCCCCATTCCCTATGTAACCCTGAATCCAGCCTGCCCCCTCTCACTACCCTACCCTGATGAAGAATGGAAGGTTACTTACCTGTAGGTATCCTTCACATCCCTTGCCCAATGCTAGAACTATAGAGCCATGCTTGGCACAGGTAGTCATGATGTTTTTGCATGAGAAGCAGTTTTGTGAAAATCTTGATATCCAAGATCTACAGTATCCAATCTCGCATGCCCTCTTCTGTCTTTGGACTTCCTGACTGTCCCTTCTAGAAACAAGAATATCGAATCCCACATGCCCTCTTCTGTCTTTGGACTTCCTGACTGTCCCTTCTAGAAACAAGTTGTGACTGGGGCACACACAGAGGGAGCAGAACAGTGTAGGGTGCTTCCTCGAGGGAGTGAGATGGTATAGGAAGAAGGGTCATATTTCTAGACTCTAGAGTGTTCTTGGTGTGATGTTTGGTGGCTGAAGAGTGTCATACATGTACGGGTGGCAAGGGGACAACTTTCTGGACATGTTACCCAGGGGATATCTGTTAGCACAGGAGAATGCGTCTCTTAGACTTTGTGTCTTGTTCATCCTGTTTTCCTGAATTCTTTACCCCACAGCCTTCTTCATTGGGATGTTGAACTCCTTTGTGCACATCTTCATGTACTCATATTATGGGCTGGCCAGCCTGGGACCACAAATGCAGCGCTACCTGTGGTGGAAACGCTACCTTACCATCCTGCAGCTGGTAATTAATTCTATACATCTAATTCCTCCCTCTCCATCCCTAAGGTAGGATGGCACCAGTTTTTCGTCTGTCTCCTATCTGGTCTAACCTACTGGAATGGCCATTTCCCTAGGTGTCCTACTGCAACTGATCAGGGAGAAGTCTGGGTTGAATGTTACTCAAGAATAAGTCAAAAGACCTTCAATACCCACACTAGCTTTCTCCAGACAAGCCTTATCCCCACAAAGGGAAGGAAAGAGACAGAAAACTTTTACACATTCGTAACCCTCCCCACCCCAATTTATAAAAGTGTTTTCAGCATTGCAGCATAGTACATTTGAGCCAGGGACTCTGGGGAAAGATTGTTCCAATCACTGAGTATTCATCAGGAAGGCTTCACTTTTTCTCTTGTGTAAGGTTGCTGTCCATTGTCCCATTGTCCATATCCCATTGTCCCCTTCTGGAGTCATAAAAATGTGGCTTGGTTTTGGGGTTGGGTTTTCTTTGTTTTTCTGGGGGGGGGGGGGGTTTTGTTTGTTTTTTGGGGGGGTATTTGGGGGAGGGTGTTTGTTTTTTAACGTGATCAGTGGCATTTGTGGGAGCTCTGGTTGTCCAATAACTGTGAAAATCAGATCTGCTTTTGTTTTGGTTCCAAAATATGGATTTAGGCAGTAAGCACCCAGGTTTTTAAAAAAATGGTAGGCCTTAACTTCTTCTAAATTATTTTCTCTTGGCTTTCTCCTTTTCTCATCCCCCTCAGGATACTGCAAATCCTGACATTTCATCCATGTATTTCTCTTGTTGTGTAAGGCTGCAACATAAATAGAAATAGTCCAGAGAAGGGCAATGATTAAAGACATGTGCCTGGGGGTGGAGTGCAGGGAGTTAATTCCATCCAAAAAGAGATTATGAAGACTAGGATTATTTAGTTCCTAAAGAAGAGTAAGAGGCAATACCATAAAGTTAAAATAATAAAGGGTGTAAAGAGGCTTGGTTCAGAGCTCTTATTTATCCTGTGCTGTAATGCAAGCACAAGAAGGCACTGCATGAAATGAAAGATTAAAAACTACAAAGTGGAACAAAGGAAATACATGTTTACACAACAAACAGTCAATGGACCCCATGGTGCGAGATATCGAGGTGAATGGCTTACTAAGATTAAAAATCTTATAGGAATAAAAGTAATAGCTGCAGCTACACTCACTAAGCTAAAATTCAAGGGGCTTTCAATCATGATGCTTAAAGGTGTAATCTGAACATCATCTGGGGAAAGAAAGGATTCTCTTTATCCTCTGATCCCTCTCCCAAAGGATCAATTATTGGATAGTAGAAGAGAAGAGACACAAAAGAAGACAGACTAGTGATTTGTTCTGGTGTGGCATGGAGTAGGATACTAAACTTTACAAGCTAATTGCCTGCTCCCCTATGGTGGTGGGCAAGATCCAGTATTTCATGGACATATAATATCTTTCGGTATTATAGGAAGCCGCATATTGGATGTGGTGAGTAAGTGGTCTCCTCTACTTTGACAGGAGATGTGATATCTGGTCTGCTCTAGCTTGAAAGAAGGCTTGCTCTGGGCTGAGTGGCTCAATGCCCTATTGTGGTGTAGCTGGTGGAGGGATGTTCAACTGGATGAACCAATAGTCAGTTCTAGTTTGACTGTTTTATTTTATAGTATCTCTAATCCTGCTTCTTTCCCCCCTTTCCTTCCCCCACCTGCGGCAGTGCCAATTTGTGGCCATTGCTGTTCACTCTTCCTATAACCTCTTCACAGAGTGCCCATTCCCTGATGGCTTCAACTGGGCAGTCTTCCTATACATCCTCAGCCTCATTGTTCTCTTCCTAAACTTCTACTACTGGAGCTACATCAAGGGGAAGCGGGAGAAACTAACATGAAGGAGAGGAGTATAGCCTAAGAACACTGCTGGAATTCAGACACCCTCCACTGCCTCTACCTCAACTGCACTTAGAAGATGCATTTGAAGAGAGTGAGGGAGGCTCATATAAACAGATTCTTGACTCATAATTATCGTCAGCTGGGAAGTGAAAAGGACCTTGATGGCTCAGAAGATGAATAATGGAGTACTGAGGTGTTTGCATGTTGAACATTGGTGCAAATACAAGCCAAGCTCATAGAGAATGATAGTCATCGACATTTGGTGGTCTTTGTGAAATTGATTGTTTGTCTCAGGACTGGTGCTAGTGGATAAGTGTCCAAATCACACTTGCCACATTTGTTACCAGTAACAGCAGGGGTCCAGAACTCACAAGGGCCATGTCTACACTTGAAAAGTTAAGTCAACTTTGTTAAGTTGTTTAACAACTTGATCTTGTTATACGGGCTTTAAGTCAACTTAATAAAGCCGATTTAGTGCTAATTCCCATCTACACTGGCCTTAAGTCGACCTAAAGAGGTGGTGTTATTAAGTTGACTTAAGCTTTCCTTAAGTAGACTTAAAGAAATGCTTAAATCGGCTTACTAAACGCCCAGTGTGGATGTGGCTTTGTTTAGGTCAACTTAGGCATCCTTAAGTCGGCTTAACTTGCCAGTGTAGACGTACCCTAGGATAGAGGATATATTAGCTTTCCATCCCTCCATAACAGGAGCACACTAGCGGGCTTTATTCTGCTCTCTCTTTCACGAGTGTGCTCCCACTGAACACTTTACATTAGTGTAAGTGAGAGGAGATCCAGGTACTAATCATGGAAAGCTTGCTCTGCTGCTGCTTCTATTCTTTCGTTAAACAAATGGCATTACTCTCTAGAGCTGTCAATTCAGCACTGATGTTCACCCAAAGCCAGAAATTGACGTGATGAAGGGAAACATATTAACATACTGTTTCCTGCCATGCATTTCCCTTTTGTTTATTGTTGTAACACTAAAGATTTAACTTTTTAGCAACGAAGCTCACTTAGCATTGCTCCTGTCCATTCTTAGAGTAAGCAAAAAAATATTTACTTTCCCCATTCATAATTTCTTTTACTGACTATTATTCCTATTACTTATTTTTCCACTCAGAAGTGGAAATGATTTCACCTAAAATTGATAACCACCTATACTATTAAATTGTACTATTACATAAAATTCCATATAAGGCTAGATCCTCACCTTGTGTCAATTGGCACAGTTCCATTGAAAGTCAATGCTGCTATACACTACCTGTGACATGTCGGTGGGATTTTCTAAAAAGCCTGCATGGCTCATTAGTGCTGCTAAGTCACCTAGAGTCAGTTCCATTTTCTAAGATATTTAGACACTTACAGATGCAAACAGTGTCTAGTGGGATTTTCAAAGCACCTACGTGTTTAACAGAAAATCATTTAGATGGAAGTTAGATGCCACTGGAAATCCAATCCATAAACCACAAAACTGTATTTATTGCATTCCAATTTTCTTGTTAAAAACATGCTTAGAAAGTTTTTGCCCAAGGGTGATTCTTTATAGATCTCTGAAATGAGAATTTTCTCAGTGGGTTTCTGACATATTGAAGCTAGACCCAATTCATCCCTGATATATCTAGGTGCTATAGGCGGGTAAGTAGTAATACATTAATTAATTTAATAATCAGGTACAACTCAGATGGAAGTATCCAGGACAGATTCATTGGTAACTAAATGGTTGAGCAAGTCACACATGGAGTATAAATAGGGCTAAAAATGGGTGTAAATGATAAAGTAGTGCAATTTGCACCAATTTATTATTCAGTGGCCGTACAAAAAGATATAGTTTACAAACTAAGAGGTGTGGGGGTGGAGGAGGAGGGGTGAGAGAGAGAGAGAAGGAGGGAGAGAGAGTGAAAGACAGCATAACAGTTCGTGGGAAGATGAAAGATAAAGTAGTCCCCCTAGAAAGGATTTATTCTGCTAACATTAAGGCTCCGTGTACACTACTACTTATGTTGGTGTAATTTCTGTTGCTCAGGAGTGTGAATAAACCATCTCCCTGAGCGACATAAGTTACACTTACAGAACTGCTAGCGTGGACAGTGCTATGTTGACAGGAGAGCTCTCTCCTATCGGCTTAGAGCAGCTACATTAGAGATCTTATAGCAGGATAGCTGTACGATGCATCTGCATCCATAAGCTCTCTAGTGTAGACATAACCTAAAGCCAAGTTTACACTACAGACCTATATCAGAATAAACATGTTGCTCAGGGATGTGAAAAATCTACATTCTTGAGTCACGTAGTTATATCAACTTAACTCCCCCATGTGGGCATGCTATGTCAACAGAAGAACTACTCCCATCAACATAGCTACTACTTCTTGGAGAGGTGGATATCTATGCCAATGGGAGAAATTCTTCCGTCGGCACAGGAGCAGTTTTATTTAAGCACTACAGTGCACCACTGCAGGGCTGTATATGAAGACAAGTACTGATTTTTTTCACTAGTATCTTTCCATTGATTTGAGTATTTGTGAAGAGACTCAGGCTTGGACACATTATATACTATATATTACCTGTGAGTTACTTTTCCTAACAAATGCTTTTCCATATCTTTGAAATGGAAATTGCACTAATTTTGCATATCCATCTAGTGAACACAATGCTGGTGAAAACAGTGACTCACCACTGCTTAAGTCATCAATAAATTTGGCTCACTCCCTGTCAAATAGCATATAAGAATCTCTTCCTGCAGCTGGGTAAATTAATTGTGTTGTAAATAAATTATCTAATCAATTTAGCCCATTTTTCTTTACATGTGAACCAATCATGAATAGACAACTTAGCCTCATTCTCCTCACACATCACTTTCACCAGATCAAAGCCACCAACTTTAGTGGCATTACTCTTGATTCACAAGAAGAGAATCAAGGCCTTTGGGTATTTACTAATTTATTCTCTAGTCAGAATTACTTAGACTAGGGTTTGGATTGAAAAACTGGGGGAAGTCTCTTTTAAAAAATGCAAAATCTACCCCATCTTTTCCATCAAAATCCCCATTGGGTGACAAGAGCTTAAAACTTGACAACAGAGGTATATTCTTCTGGCTTTTTAAAAAAAAATATAAGCACAAAATGTGAATTTCCCTTTAATATCATGTCCCTAGAGTTAAAGATTACATCACGGTAATATAGCATAAATAGCTAAAGGATGGAGATTAAAAAAATGAGGCTCGTGTCTGCATGTCTGAATGATTCATGCGCTCTGGTGGAGGCCAACACTTTGAGAGTGGATTGGAAAATATCCTGTAACAGCTGGATTTGTAATAGTCCCTGGGATCTGTCCTGTTCTTTCTAAAATCAGTGACAAAGCTCACAGATTTCAGTGGGAGCAGGGTGATATTGAAAAATGTCCTAAATAGTGTATAGGACTATACATTACCTAGCAGCAAGCACCACTGTAGTCTAATAGATTGCCTGGTTTTTTTTATTATTATTTGTTTTCCTTTAAGAGGCACTGTAGTCTAGATACTAGACCAGGAATCAGGAACGCTGTAGTCTATTCCTGGCTCTGTCGTTGACTTCTGGTGTGATATCAGACTAATTTAATCTCTCGCTATCTCCTTCCCCATTTTTAAATTGCAGATCATGAGATTTCCTTCATATAGCACCTTGAGCTGTCTTGCTGAAAAGCACTATTTAAGTGTACATAAGTAGTCTGATTTCCAGAAGAGGTGGGCAATCAACGGGAGTGGTAGATACCTAGCCCTTCTGAAAAATCAGGCTGCTTTTTTTGTGCGCGCCTGAAAATGTAAGGCAGCAAAGTTTGGACATTTGGGCCATGATGCACCAAATTAACCAGAAAATTAGTGTAATATCCAATGTAATGAAGAAAATACCCATGAGGGATCATCATTTTAATCAAAGCAAAATGCAGAAAATAACATTAATCTTGATTTTAAATCTTGTCCATGTACTATAACAGATGGTGGTAAGGTGCTAAAGGACTTGTGCTTTAATTCTAGGGAAATATAAAGGATAGGAACTGCAGCTGGCTTTGTTATAATTCTCAGATCTTTTCAATTATTATCAGTGTATACAGTCCAAAAGCAAAGGAATGAATCTACATGGCAATTTTCTGCATCTCATTGAACAAAGGGGGTGACTTCGTAGACTGTCACATTAAATAAATAAAAATTCAGTGGTGCAGAAATACACATCTGCAAAGCTTCCATTAAAATAGATCAGCCAGCCACTATAGATAGAACAGTGTGAAGGTCTTGTATTCATTAATGAATTTTTTTGTGGATTAGGTCTTGATGGAGAGAGCGCTCACATACAGATGTTTACTGTGATTTGTCAATGGCCTTGTACTTAATCCTCCTGAACAGGAAATAAGAGTCTTTGTCCTGGGGTCTCTCTCAGGGAGTAGGGCCGTTTAGGCTGAGTCTCTCTCTCTCTCTGGCCTGAATCATCACAACACAGGATCAAGCTGCTGGGGGATTAGCAAAGGGACAGTATGGATTTGCCTTTAACCCCTTCAGCAATTTCTCTGCTTCAGATGGCTTCCTTACCCAGCTGATAGGAAAGATATGTTATTTATAGATCAGTTACAGCCTGAACTGAGAGGAAACAAGGGGGAAGGTGTAGCATAGCGGCACCCCACTTTGGCATATGACCCTACTACTTTGGCATCCATTCCACCTACCAGTGGAGGCCCATTCTCCACTCCAACCCCTACACTGTCTCTAATGTCATTGGTAAAAGCAGATCAACAAGAGAGAGCCCTGCAGGTTTGGTGACATCTGTGTCATATATATTTCTAGGGCAATGCACCTTTGCAGCATCTAGTGAGGATGGGATGCACAAAAGGGAAGAGAATGAGGACACAGAACTAAATGTATCTGGAAGTATCTAGTCTCCCCAAGATGATTCATAGCCAAGAAAACAAAATTATGTGTTTGTATGTCCAGAGAGTGACACAGACAAGGTGCATTAGGCTAGTGGGTCTCAACTACTGTGTCGGACACATTACTATGTCACCACACAGTAGTCAGTGTGTCATGGAGAGCTGGGGAGATGGCTGGATTCGGCCTGAGAGGGTGGGCTGGTGTGTCCTATAGGGTCGCAACACACCGCCAAGTGTGTCAAGACCTGCAAAAGGTTGAGAATCGCTGTATTAGGCTGATTTTTGTTTTTGTAGTTATTTAACTGGTAATTCTGAAAAATGTTTTAAAAAATTGTGGGTTGGTCCAAACTTTTTTTTTTTTTTTTCAAAATTACCAGTAAATATAAGTAAAAGCATGTTTGGGGTATAAATATTTCATTTAGATTTTTAGAATATTTTAAAAGAGATTTTTAATTTTCAAATTGTTTTTATTAAAATATTGACATGTTTCAATTAGAAAATATAAAAAAAAATGTTCTGACCTTAAAAAAATATATATTTTAGACACAAATAGTTTGGTGATGCTGACAAGTCACTACATGTACAGGTTTCGATATTGTCAACTAAGCATAGTTCACTGTTTTGGTTGAAAGATTTTTGCCCACCTCTAGGAAGGTGGCACAGCTTGTGAAGTCAGCACACCATTGGCGTTTCCCATCCCCATTTCTGCCACGATGGAGAACGTGGCCAGAGTGGAGAATCTGTACTGCTTGAAAAGCAGGTAAAGATGGTGACTTGGGGTCCTTCCATGAAACACTGCACTTTCCTGCATTTTTGAAAAAATATTTAAATCTTTCAAAATAAAGGTGTGATGCTAAATCCATGCATGATTCTTTTATTTATCTCTGCCTGGCAGGACTGCCAATTGTCTGTAAATTTATGGACAGTCAGTTAAAAAATTTACAATTTAACACTATCTGTAAACAGTAAATAAAGTAAAATGTCTGTGAAATAGAATAGGGTTAAAACATACTGTAGTTTGACATTGATTGTCGTTATTTAGAATCACTTCTCATATCATAAAACTATACTGACCATGGCTTTATCAATTTCCTGTTTTATATCTTGCACATGCCCAAAGAACACGACTGCTCAATTGTGCAATTTGAAACAATTGTGCAGTTCCAAATTCCTGTGTACAGAATATCGCAAGTCAGTACACACTTTTGATATTATTGTATTGTTTATGGTACCATGTCAGTAAAAAAATCAACGTCAGATCTTCATGTCAGTATAAATTAAAAGGTTGGCAATCCTACGAGGGAGCTACCATGGGCGGTGGCAGGGGTGGTGGTGGTTGGGAGGGGTGTGTTATGTCTGTGAGGGCAGAGAGGCAAGGGGTTGAGTACGTCTGCCTTTAGAGAGGAGTCAGTGGACTTTCAGCCTTTTCCCCTTTCTCAGGCATTATTGCTATGGGAAGGCCTTTCAGAGGCACTTGTGGGAAAAGATGGGAGCCCCAGCCAGTCACTTTCTCCTCCTGGTGTCCACACTTCAGATTCTCCTTCCTAGAGAACCCTGATCTCACAAACCAGAGGGAGGGAGTACTCCAGGGGAATAGCATTCTGTGAAACCAGAAAAAGGGAAATACATCTCTCAGTTCTTTGCAAAGGGGAAGAAGTTGTACTTCCTTGTACATCTTCCCTTAATCCCTGGCCTGGGGAGTCCAGCCATGGTGAAAAGGTGCCTGGCCAAGTAAAGGCCCAGAGGCCAGCCAGCTGGCCACTTGAGGAGATATGCTCCCCAAGCCACTCCACATGCTGCTGTAATGAGGAACAGGTAGGTGAGGAGCCATGTAGAAGCCCCTTTCTGAGGTACTGGAAGCAAGAGGAATGACTGGTTGAGAGGGCTGGAGTGAAAGAGTTGATGCATTTGATTCGTGAATGAAACTGGAATAGATGGAATGGAATGTTTTTGTGTGTGTGATGGGGGGCATATGGGTGGTGGGGGCTGTGTTATCCAAGGAATGTCACATGTGTTACTTACCAAAGTGGAACATTTCTGAGAAAGCCTCTTGTTAAAATATTGGCAGCACTTCACAACACTATCTACGAATCAGCCTATTTTCCATGGCTCCCTTTCTATCCAATGTCTTCTGCCTGGAGTTTCCATAAACACAACTACCCTTCAAGAAAACATTCAGCCACACTGCCATTGCATGTGAGGGTCCTGAACAAGAGCAGCTCTCTCCTTCCAGTCTTCTCCTTGCTTGTCCATCATGCCCCTTTACCATCCCATATACTTCCCCTGACAATCTGCCCTGTATAGAGGAAAGTAACTGAGACATGAACCTGAGGGTTCTTAGGATCATTAAACTGGGAGGCTGAGGGGGTGGGGACAGAAATAGTGGTACTCTACTCAAACACTGCCCACAGTCCCAGAGTAGGTGGATGTTGCTGTTAAAAGGATCAGCAGGGTCAAAGATAAGGATGTTGTCATTTTTATTTCCCTCATTAGGTTTCAGAGGTAACACCCTACCTGAGGTAAATGAACTCAACTCATCTTGTACTCTTAATGCTGTAATTCCCGTTTGCCTGCAAAATGAGAAAAATGGCTCTGCATCAGTTCACATTCATATGATGATCTTCACAACTGTAAGGGCTAGTATCTTTGTTTCAAAACATTGCTTAAATTCAGCAGTAACTCGCATGGGCATCAGAAAAATACTGGTATAGTGTATCACAGAGTGCTGGCTCCTTCCAACCTCTGATGGCTCTTGGACTGAACACTCTGGAAGGCAGAAATATGACTATCCTTCCCTCTCTCCCTCTGATCGCCAAAAGAGACAGTAACATCAACTCCTCTGTGCCATGCTAGAGAAGGCTGTGATCTCCACCATGATATTGCACTATGTGTGCTAGATGTAGAGGGGGAGAGGGAATTGGAGATGGTGTTTCTGGAGGTGAGTATAGGTGGGTGCTTCAGGAATATGCCCTGAGCTGTGAGTGAATATGGTTCTGTATGTGTGAAGGGGCGAGGGTTAGTAAGTATAGGATGTCTTTGTGGGTGTCGAGGTGTAACTAATGCCACGTGTAGATTATTGTGGGTGCAATGTAGGACAACTGTGTGAAGAAGAGAAGGTGTAACCATGCATGTGGGGAGGGTCATGGGTGCATCTGTGTGAGCTGGGTAAGAGCAGAAGTGTAGGTGTATACAGTTTATGCAGGGGAACATAAATGGGTGGATGTGTCTGGGTATGGGTGCCTATGACTGGTCATCCAATGTGTGTTTGGGAAATTTTTATGTACCTGTGAATGGGGGCAGCGGTGGGTGAATGACAATGTGAGCTGGGATGTGTGTCTTTTGGAGTAAATTTGTGAAGGGGAGAGGTTTGTGAATGGGTGTCCAACATGTTATAGAGTGATGACCAGATGCCAGAGATCTTTTCTGGAGTACACCTATTACTTCTGTGGCACCCAAGTATAAAAAATGGAGAATTTATTCCCTCCCCTGTGATTAGATAGTAAGTACTGGGACTGACTTGGAGAGGTTTGTGCTGATTTTTGGGAATGTATCCTTTTGAAATGGGATTTTTATTCCTTTGGTCGAAGAAGAGTCAGGTTTCTTTGCTACCCATCTGATGCTATAGGTCTGTCTGATGGCAAACATAGTAATAAATAATATCCTGGGAGGATCTTACTGTACATTTTGCAAGTTAGATCTACTATTTAAATTACTGTTTTTGCAAACTAAAGGCCCTGTGTTGCAACCACGCACATAATTTTGGTCATGTGAGAGATAGTCCTACTGAATTCAATGGGCTCTGCTGTAGTGAGTAAAGTCACTCATGTTTCCAGGATGGGACCTTAAATTACAGCTTCATAGCATTACATGTCACTGATATTGTGTTAGCGCTAAGGGACAAATTATAGAACACAGCCATGTCAATGAGAAATAATCACTAATGACAACCATTTAATATAATTATGTTTTTCTATTTCAGGAATGGTTAATATGTTTGGGCATATGTTTTGTACAGAGGTAACATTTTACATTAAGTGGAAATGAATTAATCCTCAGAAACTAGAGAAACCATTATACGGCCACATGAACATAACAAAAGGATACGGTAATGAATAATGTTACTGCAGTGGTGCATAGCAGAGGAAGGAAAATGGTTTTCTATTTTAATATTAAATATTTTACTCCTGATTATCTCAGAAAGCCAGAAATCAACAGCAGTAAAAAATAGCTATAACACATATTTTAAAATACTGAATATTACCATATACTTATACAAATGTATTATATTCCTACAGAGAAATTGAATAGATATAATGAAACTAGCAAACAAATATATTGTCATTGGTGTACTGTAATTTAAGTGAAAGTGTAAAACCCATTTTTAAATAAATTTGCATCTATTTAAATTTACCAAGTTTTGATTAAGAACGTATGTCGGAAAGCATGATCAATGGTGTTAATATGCTGAAATCCTAAATAGAAATTTATTTTGATGGAGATATTATTTCTTGTTGGGGGCTTTGAAATAAATATCAGCTCATGTCTTCTGCAGACTAGACAAAATGAGGGTAAGCTCCCATTTGTTGTGTTTATACTGATTTTTTTTTGGGGGGGGGGGGAATTGAAAGAATCCCCCAAGCCCCACCTCATTTCTTTGTTGTGTTTATACTGAATTGGGGGTGGAGGTGGTAATTGAAAGAACAAAAGGATCCCACAAATGTGTTGCTTCGATTATGCTTTTCATTATGTGTAAATGGGGTTTTATAGCAGCAGAGCCTGTGTACAGATCTCTCTGTATAAAATCCTTTTAAGAAATAATCCACGAATAGGGACAAGCAGTGTAATCCTTTGTTTCAGCCTGAACTGATTGGGGGTGCACTCAGACTTGTGTGGGTGAGAAGGAGCTTGTGTGTGTTTTGGGGGCAGGGATGGGGAGAGATGTCTATACAATCACTGTAGCTCGGACAGGTTTAATTTTATATTATCACTCTCTCCAGTACCCCACAAAGGGAAAACACAGTCCTGGGGTGTGAGATGCAATTTGCCATGCCCTTTCTGGACTCGCATTATCGCAGCGGGGATGGATCCTGTCTCGCTGACATCTCACATCAACCCCCTTCTCGTGTCACACACAGCAATGCACAGACGTGGGTCCGAACTGGGTGACAGTCTCCCTACCAGGTCCTGAGACTGCCGTCCCCTGGATCCAGAGGGAATTCTCCGGAGCGATGCTCGGGAATGCTTCCTGATTTGTCACACGTGCACGACTTCTCTTCCCCCGCCTTGCCTGCGGGCGTAGGAGATCCAGCGCTTTCCCCGGGGCTGCTGCCAGAGGGGAGGATTTGCAGGGGGAAGCCAGTCAGCTGGTGCAGCTCTCAGTTCACCGTCGGCAACCACAGCGCGGGCGCGCTCGCGGGAGCATCCCTCTGTCCCCGGGGGGTGCAGCGCGGGGGGCGGGGCGGGGTAGGGATGCTGTTGCCTGGTAACCGGGGCGGCTGCTGCTCGCTTGGGGGGCGCGCGGGAGAGGGAACCTCGCTGACGTCAAGCCAGAGGAACGCTCGTTCATATCCGGGTCCCCGCGCGGCTCCCCCGCTTGGGGCGGCGCACTAGCGCCAGGGCAGGGCGGGGAGCGCAGCGCAGCATGCCCGCCGCCTCCTGCGCGCCTTCCCCCCGCCGCGGCCCATGGAGATCGCGCTGGTGACTCTGGAGAACGGCGCCGGCGAGGATGCGGGCGGCGGCGGGCGGGAGCCGCTCCCTAGCCCGGGCATGAGCGGCGGCGGCGCCCGGGAGCCTCCCCCAGCGGGCAGCCTCTGGAGGGGCCAGAGCGAGAGCGCCGGCGGGGAGGCGGCGATGGTGCCGCCGGAGGAAGGCGGGCACCGCCTGGGCATGGCCATGGCCGCGGGCGCGGAGGAGGAGGAGACCCCGGGCGCCGCGCACCACCAGCGGGTGCTGATCAACATCTCCGGGCTGCGCTTCGAAACGCAGCTGGGCACCCTCAGCCAGTTCCCGGACACGCTGCTGGGCGACCCGGCCAAGCGCATGCGGTACTTCGACCCGCTCCGCAACGAGTACTTCTTCGACCGCAACCGGCCCAGCTTCGACGGCATCCTCTACTTCTACCAGTCCGGGGGCCGGCTGCGCCGCCCGGTCAACGTCTCCATCGATGTCTTCGCCGACGAGATCCGCTTCTACCAGCTGGGCCAGGAGGCCATGGAGCGGTTCCGAGAGGACGAGGGCTTCCTGCGGGAGGAGGAGAAGCCGCTGCCCCGCAGCGAGTTCCAGCGCCAGGTGTGGCTCATCTTCGAGTACCCGGAGAGCTCGGGCTCGGCCCGCGGCATCGCCATCGTCTCGGTGCTGGTCATCCTCATCTCCATCATAACCTTCTGCCTGGAGACCCTGCCCGAGTTCCGCGACGAGAGGGAGCTGCAGGCCCCCCTGCCTCCGCACGGGGCGGCCCCGAACGGCACCGCCGGCCAGGCCCCCCCGGTGCAGGCCCCCAGCGGCCTGTCCGACCCCTTCTTCATCATCGAGACCACCTGCGTGATCTGGTTCACCTTCGAGCTGCTGGTGCGCTTCTTCGCCTGCCCCAGCAAGCCCGAGTTCTCCAGGAACATCATGAACATCATCGACATCGTGGCCATCATCCCCTACTTCATCACCCTGGGCACTGAGCTGGCGCACGAGCAGCAGCAGCCCGGGGCCACCAGCAGCAACAACGGGGGCCAGCAGCAAGCCATGTCCCTGGCCATCCTCAGGGTCATCCGGCTAGTCAGGGTCTTCAGGATCTTCAAGCTCTCCAGGCACTCCAAGGGGCTGCAGATCCTGGGGCAGACTTTGAAAGCCAGCATGAGGGAGCTGGGGCTCCTCATCTTCTTCCTTTTCATCGGGGTGATCCTCTTCTCCAGCGCCGTCTATTTTGCTGAGGCCGATGACCCAGACTCCCATTTCTCCAGCATCCCCGACGCTTTCTGGTGGGCGGTGGTGACCATGACCACCGTGGGCTACGGGGACATGAGGCCTGTTACCGTAGGGGGCAAGATCGTGGGCTCCCTGTGTGCCATTGCCGGCGTGCTGACCATAGCCTTGCCCGTACCTGTCATTGTGTCTAACTTCAACTACTTTTACCACCGAGAAACTGACAACGAAGAGCAGGCCATTCTCAAGGAGGAGCCCAGCAGCCCGCAGGACAGCTCAGCTGGGGGGGAGCTGAAGAGAAGTCGCAGTAAAAACTCTCTGAACAAATCTGTTGTGCACTTGGAAAACAGTGAAGGGATCAACAATGGCACGGGTTCCTTAGAGAAAACCAATATCAAAGCTAAAAGCAACCTAGATCTCCGAAAATCCCTCTATGCACTCTGCCTGGACACCAATAGGGAAACTGACCTGTAAGGAAGTGAATGAATGTGGGTGCTGGGAGACAGCAAGATTTGTTGATGTTGGAAATTATACACATCTATAATTTTTGTACCACTTAGACAGTATTTTATGTCTGTCAGCCTCTATTTTATAATTGAACAGACCTCCAGGAGTACATGTTTTTATGTTCTTTTTCCATGACACAAAGGGTCACCTATTTTTAAAATAGACTAAGAATAAGCTACCCTCCCTGGTGCAGGAGCTGGTAAATTGTTACAGTGCAAGCTAGTGTTATTTGTAGGCACTTACTTTAGCAAACTGTGATTTTTAAATGGGTCATTTGTAACTAATTCACTTACTCAAAGTTTGGTATTAAAAGGCTGGTGGCAGAGGAGTTATGTGTGGAGGATGAATGGATTAGTTTTCCTACTGTAGTTTCAAACAGAAATTGTTCCAATATATTTTATATATGTGTAATTGTATTTAAGAATGAAAGGGGGTATTTATTTTCCTGTGAACCATGACTTCATTAAAACATTAGAAATACTAGCTAAGATACACTTTCAGATTTCTCCACTTGTGATCAGTACAGACCTGGGTGTCTAGTATGTGAAGTGAATTTGGTGCTTTTTTAACCCGGTAGCAGAAAACTTTTGTTTTGTTTTTGAGAAAATGTTAGTTTTCTTGTGAGCCTTAAATTATTAAATATTGTAGATATATTTCTTTATACGTACTTTTATTAACAATCTTACTGTTTCAGAATTTCTAATAATTCAGTCCTGTGCTTTTTATCTCATAAGAAATTGTGGAGCTTTTTGTTTGTTTCTTTGTTTTTCTATCACTGGTAAAATTTTGAGATTTTTTTTTTATAGGCTATGTTGTGTTGTTACTAGTTTTTATCCAAGTGCACAACAGATCAAAAACAGTGGGAACTGGGGGAAACAACTTGAAAACTAATCATGTGTGCAGTATCTGCAAAGCTTTTTTGATTTACACTCCAGATTTCTTTAACACATGTATCAGTCACATTGCATATCCATGCCATTTGTATGGCTCATTGTTTTTAATGCTCATATTTTAAAAATGGATGACATTTAGAGTCTGATATGGCACAGAGCGCTACTTAAATAACCATCATGTGGCTTATATCTTGGATTGAGGAAAGAACCATCTTTCATCAACATGTTTTCTTTTTCTGTTATTTCAAAACAAAACTGTCATAACGTTATGGATTTTACAATTTAAATATTCCTGAATGACAATGATAGATAATCTTTATTTTGGTGACATGGCACTGTGCATGTTCACATTAGTGAACACTGAAATCAAGTTGATTCGTTGCTTCAAATCGAAGAGCTACCATACCATTTCTGTTGCAAAGAATTTACAATGTTCTGCAAACTCCTGTTGCACTGCCGAAGGATGTTTCATGCCTTTTCCATGTACGGTGGCAAGACAAGATTTGCAGGTCATGGAAGAGAGGTCTGGATTGTCAACGCTCAAGGTTTGTTTTTATTAACAGTTTCAATGCATTTAATATTTACTTAAGACAAACATATTTTATGCATGGAAGTAAAATATATGCATTGAGATTAGTGTAAATCCACCTTGAAAAGATTTCCTTTTAAGCTCCCTAGCCCAGGCACAACATCTACCATCTTTTACCATGATAATAGATAATAATGAAAAAAGTCATATTTTTCTCTCCCATTCTAAGAAGTATTATTACTCATGCCAGGTGAGCAGGAGGAAAGTAGAATTTTTTCAAGGTGGGGTAAAGAAATATCACATAATGCCCAACCCAAAACCAGTGAGAATTTGCTTGAGAAAGACATGCAGGATTCTTCCTGTTGCCATTACAGCTTTGTTTTTTAGATTTGATGTGATGCTGTTGTGTGTTTAGAAATCTTTCACAATAGAAGTTATGACTGCTGTATTCTTGATACAGAAAAATCTTTCATTTGTTTCTGTGGAAGTTCTGCCTTTATGAGAAGTGCAAAATAGGGCCTATAGAGAGGTTGAGTAACAATGTTAGAAAAACAGGTGGCATGGTCTGCCTGATGCAATTTTTAAAGTCTCGATTCTCTAAGGCCTTAAATGGTCTCACTGATTTCAATTAGTCCCTTTCTGAGACACCTAAGTGAGGCTCCCAGGATCAGACTTGACTATCAAATTTACCTAGTCCTCCCTCCCTTATGTTCTTTTTTGTTTGTTCTCCCATTGTCTTGTCTTCAGGATTGACTGTAAGCTCTTCAGGGCAGGGACCGGAGTGTTTCCACAGTGCCTGGAACCACAGTGGATTCCTGCTGCTGTTTGGGTTCTCTGGGCAGTAATGTAATAAAAATAATATACAATAATTGCAGTCAACGGAGTAACACTGGTAAAAATAGTTTCAGTGAGAGCAGAATCCGAACCAGTGAGGTTGGGGAGGTAGCACAGAATGTGGTCCTGTAAGGTATTAAGTGCCCTTAATATCCAGTGAAGTCAATTGGCCAAATTCTGCCTTCGATTACTCTGGATAGTCACTGGTGTAACTGAGGGAGCGTTAGTCGCAGTATGAGTTGGGAATGGTGGGTTCTTGGCATCCATTAAGGTTGGGCCCTAGGAGAGCAAAGGAGTCTGCTTCTGCACTGTGCTGTTTATGAGCTCATCAGATCAGTCTTCATCCTCCTGTTCTAATCATTCACATGGGCTGCCTAATGTTTTCATTTTGTGGTGTTTGACTGGCTTGCATGCTTCATTTTTCCACAATAAAAGGAAAGAGCTGCAAATAAACTGATGGAAAATATTTGTTTGGCTTGGCTTTGTAAACTGTCAGTCACACATTTAGAACTCAGATTTGATGGCCTTTCAAGGATAAGAGAGTGCCTGAGGCTTATAAGGCAGAAAGACTATGTCTACACTAGAAAAGTTGTCGACTTTTGTTAAGTCGACTTTAATAAGGTCGACTTTAAGTTGACTTAAAAATCGACCTTATTAAAGTCAACTTAACAAGTGGCAACACTTAAAGTGGACTTATGTGTCCACACTGGGCTTAGGTTGACCTAAGGAAGGGTTAGGTCGACCTAATGAGTGGTAGTTATAAAGTTGACTTAAGCTTTCATTAATTCGACTTAAGGAATTTCTTAAGTCGACTTAATGAAAGCCTAGTGTGGATGTGGCTTAATTTAAGTCAACTTAACCTCCTTAAGTCGACATGAATTGCCAGTGTAGACATAGCCAAAGAGAGTACCTGCAAGGTGCTGACAAATGGGATTCAAGAAGCAAAAGTTCCCCAAAGTACTTAAACATGTGCCCAAGTCCCATTGCCTTCAGTAACTACTCAGGTGCTTAAAGCTAAGCATGTGCTTAAAGGCAGATGTAGAACCCTCAGTTCCCATTGATATCAAGGGGAGGAATTGGGAGCCTTCATCATTTTCAGAAGGTGCTTCCCATCATGCTAGATTAGACCTTAAATCAGGGGTGTCAGTTTCATTTGTTATTGACTTAAATGTACTTCAAGTGAGCTGTACATACCATACATCAAAGGACTAGGGTCTCGTGGCATCACACAGCGCTGCGTATGCAAGATTGCACCCCGTGATACTGTGAGATTATACTCCTCTCAGGGAGAGAGAGTGGTATTGCAGAGCACAGTCTCGCATAAAGATATATATAAATAATAACAAAGACTAGAAAATACAGACACTTTTCTGATTATTTTTCTCTATTCTTATTATAAACGAGTACCTCCAACCCCTTACTCCTGAGAGTAATCCTTCCTCACTCAAACAGTCTCATTAAAGTCCACAGCACTAACCACACTAGTATGGACTATTTGCATGAATAAGAATGCCAAGTTTGAGCCCTGACTGAGAATATCTATAAATAAATTGCCAGGAGGAAGGTCCTGCATTTCCTCCCATTGACTTCAATAGAAAAGCTCTCATTGATTTCAGTGGGAGCAGGCAGTGGCATTGACCATTTTTGTGTGGTATGCTGAAGAGGTATAACAATGAAGAGATACAAATTGCTGCTATTCTATACAATATATTGTTACAAAAGAAAATGGGGGGAGGGGAAGGAAGAGCAAACCACAATTAGAAATTATTACACATTATAAGTGAAGTATGGAGAGAATTAATGCTGCTTTCACCCATACTCCATTCATTTCAAAAAGAAAATCTGCACAGACCATTATCGGTTTTATGTTAGCTGCCCTGGAAAATAAAAACTAACTTCAAAATCTCTGTAGATCAGTACAAGACACAAAATATAAGATTTTATTAAAATGAAAATTAGTCAAAGTTTGAAAATAATAGCAATCATTGGCCAAGACTTTTGGACTGCATTGTGTGAGGTCTCAATATCGATGTTCTCTGACATTCTTCAGTCACTGAAACAGCTGTTGTGGTTATTAATGACTTGTCATTTTGAGCAGGATGGTACAATGTATTGAAAAGTGTGTTAGCCTTCCATTGCTGAGATCTTGGCTTGAGTGATACCTTGGGTCACCAGTGACATGCGTTTGGTTTGCTCAGCCTGGTCACTAGTGGGTATTCATGCACTTCACAGACTGTCCTTCTACCAATGATAATACCATAACTAATAGTTATATAACACTTCACCCCAAGGAACTTTAGGAACAATGGATACTATATTTCCCTCTCACAGAGTAAGGTGTAAACAGAAAACACAGATTGGAAATTGGGTGACTGGATATCCCAATTTTATAGGGACAGTCCTGATTTTGTGGGCATTGTCTTACATAGGCACCTATTACCCTGACCCCCTCATCCCTATTTTCCATACTTGCTATCTGGTCACCCTAACTGGAGAATGGGAGCTTTGCTTTCAATACAGCTTTTCTTCTGCACTGGACGAACGCTCCACAAGTCCCACTGGGCAGTGCCTGGCGTGACATATAAAATAGAGGTCCCTCGACTAAACCCCACAAAGAATGAGCAGCTCACCTGCAGTGTTCCATTCTGCTCTCCTGCGCTCACACCAAGCCACAGCTGCGTGGCTTGCTTCAGGGCAGTGCAGCCACTGGCTGCGAGCCAGCATCTGTGATCAGTGATCCAGCCATCATTGGATGGGTCACCTGAGCATGCAGAATGCAGAGAGACAGTTAACGCTTCCAGGAGCATTAACAATTCCCACTTTTGCATGTTTTTTTGGGGGCTATGTACAAGGAATATTTTTCATAGAATGGGTGTTTCCTTCCTTCTCTCCTCACCCCACTCTCCCAGAATGTTCCCTGTGAGTTTCAAGGGCCCTGCAGTACTGGTGAATAGAGGGGAACTGTCTCAGGTAGCTTCTTTTCCCCTCTGCATGCTTATGCTTCCCTCTGAACCAGGCAGCAGTGGGAGAATAGGAGTTATTTATACCACAGCAAAGGAATTGCTTTACTTACTGTGAAATGCTGCAGGGCAGTCAGTTCTGATGTAGAACACGGTGCCTGTTAAACAACACATGGCAACATAACTCATCAATAGTGAAGAAAAAGGCAATTATCCGATTGAAATTTGTGTAGGGCTGATTTGGCAAAATGTACTGGCCAGTATGGAAACTGGTCTAGGGCATGTTGGCTGACGGCAGTGCTCCAACAGAAGGATGAAGTGGGATCTTTAGGGAGCTATTCATGACTTTGGTTGCATAACTCAACCCAAAGTTGGATTTTGTATATGGTTTGGTGCACATGGTAATCTGTGCTCGGGAAAGACCCTTAACTGTAAGGATGGAGTTGATTCAGGTCAGAATTGAGGTGCATTGGGGAAAATGTGATATAAAGCTTTAATAGCATCTGCATGCCATGTGTCTTGCTTTCGTCACTGTTTCCATCCATTATTTTCATGAACATCAACTTCCCCATCTTGCTTAAAATAGCTACATTTTTAAAAATTAAAAGAAGGAATATACTGCATGATGTTCTCCAAATCACTATGAAATTATTCTGTCAAGGAGTGTTTAACATTATCAGATACAATAATCATTTTCTTAGTATGATTAGTAATAGCCATCTTTGTTGCCCTCCTGATGCACGCATTTCCCTCTTCTTGGTCTTTCACTCTTCCTCTTCCATCCCCCATTGGTTTTGCCTTAACTTAGAGCTGAATCATGCTAGATTTGCACTGTGGAACATAGTGCTGGCTACGTGACTGTGATGGGTTTGCTCATGGTAATAAATGCCATGCTTTCTCTAGTAAGTATTTGCAGGCTCAGTCTACTGGGCATGGAATCTATCCATATCTTGTATTACAAAGTTTAACCCTTACAAAATGCTGGTGCTGTACAAATAAGATTATCAATAATAAACAGAGATCATTAGAATTCTTTTAGGAATAGAATACTACTAAAAGTAATATGAATAATACTAAGGCCAAATAATTCATTCCAATTCTAAGTTACAAAGACAAAAATTAATTAAAAGGAAAAAGATAAATGACATTAATGTAAAAATAATCTTATCCATCTTAATACCACTCCTAACTCCTATAATTTAGTGTACTTATTGGGTGCTTTTTGGTTCTCATGCATATGTATTGTACCTGTTCATGTTTAATGTGGATTCAATCACAAATAAGCACCACCCTTCACACACCCACATAAATAATGGGCCAGATCCACAGCAGGTATAAATTAGCTTCGTTTCACTGAAGACAGTGGAGCTGTTCTGATTTACACTATGTGAGAATCTGACCCAGTAATAACAATTCCAGATTTTCAGCAGATCTTTGCACACACAAACAAAAACGTATAACTTAGTCAAATTCCCCACTGTCATAAATGCCTAGGACTTGATTCTTCATTCACACCGACTTTGCATTCCCCTTACTTCAGTGGAGTTACACCCAAATTACAGCAGTGTAAGCGAGAAGACAATCAAGCCTATAGTCTCAGTATGGGGAATCAATGCATCTTTGATGTTTATATAAGCACTTAGTGTGAAACAAAAATGGCCAAACTTGGCTCTCATTTATTCCATAAGTTTCAAAGGGGTAGCCATGTTAGTCTAGTCCAGCAAAACAAACAAGGAGTCCTGTAGCACTTTTAAAGACTAAGAAATTTATTTGTCACATGAGTTTTTGTGGAAGAAAATCCCACTTCATCAGTCTGACAAACTGAGATTTTTCTCCCATGAAAGCTCAGAAGATAAATACATTTATCATCTTTCAAAGTGCCACAGGACTCTTTATTTATTCGATAGTAAATCCAAAGCAACTCAATTGAAATCCATTGATATCACTTGCACTATTTTTGCATATATATATATATATATATATATATATATATATATATATATATATATATATATATGATGCTATTAGCATTCGTGAAGTTAATCCTGATTTACATCAGTGTAAATAAGATCAAAATTAGGCCCATTGACTACACTGGAATGATATTGCTCTTAATTTTCAGCAGTGTGAGGGCCAAATAGCTCTCCACAAATTGTCTTACCTGACTCTAAATTAATTATCTTCCTAAATGTGAAGAGCATTCTCTGAAGAAGGTTTCTTTCTCAGTTTAAGTGCTGGGGGGGTCTCAATACAGATAAACCAAATGATTACTGTATAATAGATTACTCTAAAAGAAGTTTACCAAAGATGTCACATTATCACAATCAGCTCAAAGATCCTGTAACTATACTGCTGTATCATGTGTCAGATCAGGTTTAGTATCACCAAAGGATTATGTTCCCAAAGAAAGCAAAGAGGGCTGTAGCATCTGATAACACACATGAAGGCAAAGTGAAAGACAAATCACTTCTCTGGAGTGGCTGCAGTGTGGCACCAAGAATGTCACTCACTACCTTGCAGAAAGCAGCTGAACTGCGGGGGGTCAGATGCCAGGCTGGTTTACACTCTAGGCCCAGGTTTGTTGTGTACATTTGGCTCCGCTGACATTTGCATAACATGCCTCGCTCCCTTCCCACATTTTGAGTGCCTTATACTTTATTGACAGCTGCTTGTTTCAAAAGTGGGACCTTGACCAGCTTGATTATCTCTCCCTTCTTCACTACCTTCCTCTTTGCCAGCAGGAGAGCAGCCCTAATGTGTGACAGCCTGAGAGCCCTCACCTTTGCCTCCCCCCTCTCTCAAACCTGTCTACCTGCAACCAAGTCAGTGATAGGCAGGGAACTCCCTACCACATTATATATTCCATATAGATGACACATATGGTATAACCTTGTTTCTCTAGCCTTCAATAACCAGTACAATAATCAAGTTTGCTGTTTGCTTGCACTCAGCTACAACAGGGTTGATGGGAGCATGATGGATGGATTGGGCGGTAGACAGTGGCACAGATGATTGCGGTTCTGCTGCTGTCCTGGGAGCAGGATCAGCAGCATTGACATGCCAGGCTGTGAGTACAATAGAATTTCATCACCTGAACTGATTTCCTCCCAGCACTTGACAATCCTAAAACCCCACAGATCTACACCAAGGTTCTCTTTGCCTTCCCCAGAGAGTTAGTAGGAATTAGTGAGATTCTATTCTATGTTACGCTCTTGGGCATTTTTAGTTTCTTCCTCTTCCCTCCTGCTACTAATGAATTTGCATATTCCTTCATATAGCTGCAAATACATCAGATTTTTTGTGGGCTTCTGAAAATAAATTTGTACCACTATAGCCTTGTGATTTCCCCTTCTCTTGTTAAAGGTTTTGGAAATCTAAGGGGGAGTAATTGAGGGAAGTTTTTAATGTGAATGAACTTTATGTTTCGTCATTTTGGTTTGGTTTGGTTTTGCTTTAGAAAGCACTATAATTTCCAAGGCATAAAAGAGTTATTTAAAGATGAGAAAAGTTAATACAAAAATACAATTTATTTGTTTATTATTATACAGTGAAACTGTGGGCTGTTTCAATTAGAGAAGGTAACAATTAGTGCACTGATACTTTTCAGCTTGCTTGCCAAATGAATAATTAGGAGGACATGATCAGTCTGAAAAGAGGTCTTTATTAATCATAATGATAATTAATACACAAACACCATGTTCTGATATAGCAATCTGCAGCTGTAGATCTCAAAGCATTTTGCAAAGGAAGCCAATATCATGAGGCCCAATTTACAGATGGGAAAACGGAAACACAGAGCAGTGATGTGACTTTGGCTAAGGTAGTGTGGTCTGGAGGAATGAGCTCATGGTTGGGAGCCAGAGGGCCCTGAATTCTAACTCTGCCATTCACTCATTATGTGACCATGGACAATGCACTTTGAATTCTTGCTTAGTTTCCCCATCTTCCCTGATATTGACACATGTATCTCACTGGCGTGTTGTGAGGTGGCCTGGTTCAAAAGATCACCATTGTTTAAAACAGGTAAAGCACCATATAAGTACTATTATTATTAAGTACACCAATATTATTCCACATGCTTAGTAGGCAAAAGGCATATGTTTTGCATTTCTGTATTTATTTTACACCCTAAGCAGGTGTTACGAGGAGATCAGTCCTGAAGCAAGTATATCTAGTGGGAGCCAAAATCAGGCAAGAAAATTATGTTGGTGATGGGTGCAAAATGCATTCTCTGGCACTGCACTCCTCCCCTTTCCAGGGGAGACTCCTGCAGTCAGATTCATATTTGCCCAGCTGTTTGTTTTCAGTTCCAGGATTGGGGAGTAAGTGTGGGTCTTAATGCATGCTTCATGTAAGATTTTTTCCTATATTCGGTAATATACACTAATGTGCAGGAGTCAGGCCTTAATAAAGGTCTCACATAAAATCTATTGTTCATAAATTAAAACTGTGGCATTCTCTTTGCTTGTTTCCAAACAGTATTACTATGACTGTCTCATCATAGGGTCCAAAAATGATTTCTTGGTATTATTGGAACAGGGCTTGTAGACATCAGCCAATATGACATACTTGAAATGTGTTTTCCTTTTTAAAAGCAGTTTGCAATTTTTTCCCCCAATCTAATGTACATCTGATGTAGCATCTGACAAAGTGGGATTTTCTCCCATGAAAGCTCATGCAATAAATAAATCTGTTAGTCTTTAAAAGTGCCACAGGACTCTGTTGTTTATCTGATGTTGGGTTTCCCATATGAGAATGGTTACAGTGAGGTTGGCATTTTTAGAAATATGTGCGAATGGAAAATATCTTGGGAGAGCAGCCAATAGCAGATTCTGTGAAGTTTTAGTCTCTTATGAATAGGAAACATGATACAGGTACATTTCCTGAAAAGGAGCCTAATTAATGATGTTGTTTCACTCAGGTGTATGTAGTTCTTGCCTTCTTTATTTAGTGATAGGGTGGCAATGAATTATGGCACATTGGTTATAGATAGGATACATTAAATTACCTTTTCTTGCCAAAGGATAAACAGCTAATCTTGCATTTGCTTCCCAGAAAGAGGGAAAAAAAATCTCTGCAGCAAAGGACCAAAGAGGATTTTCCATAACTTTTCTAGCATAGACATAGCCTGGGTAATTGTTCTTTCCCATCTCTCTTTTGCAATGTAACAAATAGTGATTAGACGAAGGTTACAGAGTACCAATGGGAAGTCAGGGTGTATTATAATACCAGAAAATAATATCTTTGCATTGATAAAGTTCCATCCATGCAGTGATTCCACAGCCTTTTACAAACATTGAGCCTGCTTCAAAGCCCATTGAAATCAACAGGGTGACTCCCATTGACTTCAATGGGTTGTGGATCAGCCCCACAACATCTCCTATGAGGGAGTTATTTTATTATCCCCTTTTTACAGATTAGGCAAATGTAACACAAAAAGCTCAAGGGTCAGATTTTGTCTAGCTATCCACCTGGGTGGATGGGTTATAAGGAAAGTAGCCTCATCTCCATCTTCCTTTGCACTTCTGTTGGTGTAGGTGGCCAAAGGTGCTCCTCCGAAGAGTGGCTTAGGCAGGGCACATAGCTCCAAACAAAACAGACAGGAGACTAGGAAGCAGCACAACCCTTCTTATAACTTTTAGCCCAGATGTGGCAGACCGAGGGTATCCTCTCTTCTGCTGGAGGGGGAAGAAAGGACTTGAACAGGGATCATCCATCCCACTCAGGAGCGAGACCTAACTACTGGTAATCCGATGTGGGGGGCTCCCTCACTCTCTTCTGTTCTCCTTCCATATGGCCAGAGAGGTGATGATCAATGTTCACATAGCCAAGTCTGGATTAGCGAGCCAGTAGGTAGCTGTTGAAGTGGTTCCACTGTCACTAAATGACTGAAAAGGAGTTGGAGCAGAGACTAGGTGCAGTCTCCCATGGGAGTGCACTAAAGATGAGACCACAGACTCATGCTCTCTCTCTTTCTCCCACCCAGTGACTGTTCCACTGTGGATAAATGGGTAAGGAGTCATTGGGCCAGGGAGGGCATAAGAGAATGTCTCTGTAGCCCAGTGGCTAGGGTACCTCCACGAGGGTGACCAGATGTCCCGATTTTATAGGGACCATCCTGATATTTGGGGCTTTGTCTTATTCCACCCCAACCCTTGTCTCAATTTTTCACACTTGCCATCTGGTCACCCTTATGCCCACCACCTCCTCTTCTGGTTAGATTTTGAATGGAACCTGATGTGGTAAACAGATTCTGAGCATGCCACTGGATTGGGCCCTGCACAGGATTTAAGTAGCCAAACACCTATCTTTCTTGGTTTGTGAATTGCTCTGGAGCTTAGGAGGAAGATAGAGTGAGGCAGCGCTGCATATACCCAGAGACAGGCATTAAAGCATCTAGGGAACTTTCACTACAAATATTTAGCCTCTGAGTGAGGTTAAGCAGAGGTGGATCAGGGGCTGTGGGGCCCCTGGGCCTCCCTCGCTGGTGGGCCAGTGCAGGAGGAGGGAGGAGCTGGGGCCAGAGGCCAGCTGCAGCCTGGACAGTTGGGCCCCGGGGGTGGCGGAGCGCTGCACCAGAAGCCGTACTGCATGCTCCATTTGGCCTCATGCCGCCACCCCTGGGGCCAACCAGCCAGGCTGCCACAAACCTGCATGCCCACCCCACCCCTGGGGGTGGAGTGGCTGGCCTGGGATGGGGTGGGAGGGAGCATGGGGCCAGCCTGCCCCGCTTCCCCGCAGTGCCGGCAGGGTGGAGGGCCCCCACAGTGTGGTGGGCCCCTGGGCACAGGCCCAGTTGACCCTGTGGTAATCCGCCCCTGAGTTTAGATGCTGTCAGGGTTTGGCGTGAGTTTTGGGCCTCTCAGTGTGGACTAGAGCTCTAGAGGTTTAGATACCTCAGCACCTTTGTAATCTGGGCCGAACTGAAGAAGAGGTTGTTTCATTTTTGGATGTTGCTCATGTAAACAAGCTGAAAAGTCTGACCAAGTTCTTTCGTTGTATCTTTGTGCTTTGCTTAAATCTCATGTAAGATGGCTAGAAACTTTTGAAATGTCTGTATCGGGGAAGAGACAAGGATCTTTTCCTGCTGAGCAATGGGACCCTTAAAGGAGAGCAGGACAGAAGCTTGATTGGCTCTGCCTAAGCATTAGGGAGCACCTAGCAGACGATGATTTCCCTCTCCAACTCCCCACCAACAGCCTGCTAGGGCAGCTCAGAAGAAAGGAAAGATAAGGAGAAGATGAGAATCAACAAGCTGTTACAACTCTCTGATTCCTAGGCCAGGTTAGAGCAAGCTGAGCACAGCTGTATCTTGCATGTGAGAATCAGCTGTGCTTTGTCTGTGTCCACTCCCCCACACTGGAGAGATCTCCAACAGAGGGCTTGTGGGTGGTTTCCTCTCTCTTTGTGTTCGCTGAACAGTGCCAAGGGAGTAGAAAAGAGCAAAGTGTCAGTCCCACAGTATTGATCATTGCCCTTTAACCTTTTTGAAATAGGAAGTCCTGCCCTCTGTTTGGTGTAATAGTCAAACAATGGAATACAGTCAGACTTGAATGATCCACATCAATTTACATAAACAGCTTGCATACAGACTTTGAAAAGTTATTGAAAGCTACCTATCAGTCATTGGTACATACTTATGTGCTTGTGGACTGGCTATTGAATGGTTTTAAGAAATAATGTAATAATCACAAGGGCTAAAAGCAGGATAGTTCATTGTAGAATAAAAGACCAGAGCGCTGTCAAGTGGGCTGTAACCTTCGGTCTTTTTCTCAGAACTGATACACCATAAAATAATTGGGTCTGGAAGTGTATTTTGGATGTGCACATCCAAAGACTCGGCCTTTGAATTTTCATGTCAGAGCTTAGACACTAAGGTGATGGCTATCAGATAGATAGATAGATAGATAGATTGTGTAGCTTTACTATACTCATTGAGAATTTGCCATCCGCATATCACAGCAACTTCCATGGTATAGATAAAATCTAAGCATTAAGGGTCTAAAGTCTTATCTACATGGAAACACTCTGGAGAATTAATCTAAATTAAGAAAAAATGTGAATTTAAACCAGATTAGTTAAACTAGGTTAAACTCTTATGTGGATGCTCTCATTTAGAATAAAAGTGGTTTTAATTCAGTTTAGTTTAATTCGCTTTGGAAGTGGATTGAACTAAACCTAATTAAGGCCTAAATCCCATTTTCAAAAGTCACATAGGTGCATGGGAAAGTCACTGAAAGTCACTAGCACTCAGGGTTTGTCTATGTGGGGGGTAATGTGCTCTATGCGGTTTTGATTTCCAACGTGTACCAACACGTTAGGCATTAATTGGTCCATATAGACCCTGCTAGTGCACACTAGCTGTTCTCTAGTATGCTTTAACATAGTGCTGTTTCAAAGAACACTAGATTTAATTGCACAAGCTGAGTCTACATGGACCAATTAATGCATAACACATTAGTATGCTTTAGAAATCACACCCCTGTAGAATACATTTTTCCACCATGTAGAAAAGCCCTTAGATTCCTAAATCACTAATGAAATGTTACCCACCATCTATAGTCATCCAAACACCTACACTAAAGGTCTAATTCTGCAGTGTTGAGCATCTGCTGCTGGGTATTAAATGCCTTCAATGTCCATTGAAGTCACTGAGTGTTAAAAGCCATCAGAAGCTCCCAGGAGGTGCTCAGCACCCTGGAGGATCAGACACAAAGAAGGCACAGATGTTGCTAGGGTTGCACAATGCTGCTTGATGTAGAAACGTGCTATAGCTCTCATCAAGGTTCCTGAATGTTATAGGCAAACATCAAATGGCAAATTCCAAAGGGGTAGCCGTGTTAGTCTATTGTAGAAAGACAACAGAGTCCTGTGGCACTTTTAAAGTAAATACCTGTTTCATTCCTGTCCGGAAGCCACAGTGAGGAAGAGAATTCAGTTTACACACAAACCTGCTGACTTGTGCTATAGAAACCCACAGGCCTGGTTTTGTGCCATACAAATCAATGACACTTTTGCCATTCAAACAAGGAGTGGCTCTTTTAAAGACTAACAAATTTATTTATCGCATGAGCTTCCGTGGGAGAAAATCCCACTTCATGAGATGCTTTGATGATGGGGAACTTACAGAATGGGAGGAAATTAAAGGCAGGGAAATATATGACACAGGATCAGGTCAGGCTGTAACAGCAAATCAAAATAAAATCAGTATTCTTCAAAGGGAAACTGCAGAATTGGAATTTATATGCAAATTTGACTCCATTGCCTCAGGGTTAAACAGGGACTATGGATTTTATTCTCATTATAACAGGTGATTTGACCTCACCTTCCTCTAGATACTGTTCCCCAGGGTTTGAATCCCAAGACCTATTCTGATTTGCTGTTACAGCCTGACCTGATCCTGTGTCTTACATTTCCCTGCCTTTAATCTCCTCCCATTCTGTAAATTCTCCATCTTCAAAGCATCTGACAAAGTGGGATTTTCTCCCATGAAAACTCAGGCGAGAAATAAATTTGTTAGTCTTTAAAAGTGCCACAGGACTCCTTGTTTGTTTGGCTGACCTAGACTAACACAGCTCCCCCTTTGGAACTTTTGCCGTTGACTTCAATAAGAGCAGGATTGAGCCCCAGGAGCACGATCCTGCTCCCATTGAATTCACATTGACTTTTTTGAGAGTAGCATCAGATGTCAGCCTTGCTCTGGGCTAGCTGTGAGAGGAGCAAGCATTTTGGGAAAGGCTGGAGGTAATCTAATTATTATTCATTGTCAGCTCTAAAGCGAAGTTGTGATTCAGTCTGTTCCTACACCGTCTAGAAAGACATCACATGAAATTATATAAGGTCTGATGTCACTATCAATGCATAATGCTTAACCTGAAAACCAGAACTGCAGAAGGAGTTCTGAGTCGTGGGACTTTGTATTTTCCCGATAGAATCCGTCTGAGAGCCTAGCAGAGATGATTTGCTATTGCAATACTTCATAATACCACAGTATAAAAGGATATTAAGAAGTGTTTTGAAGGTTACCAGAAATAACTATAGGAATAAACCTGTCAGTTCAGATTATTTGTTCTAAATGAATTTACTGGATTAAAAAAAAATGCATGGAGATGTTTTAAGTATTGCCGTAAGTGTGCTTCCATGAAGCCAGTGGTAGTTCATTGATCTCAATGGGTGCAGTTAAACTAATGCTGAATGCTTTTGGATAGCTCATCTTAAATATTTTCATCTTTAAATTATAGTCCTTCTATTCTTGGCTTTGCAGTGACTCTCAGCTATGGCCCTGGGAGCTCCCTCTGTCACCGTGATGAAGCAAATGTGCAACCACTGGAAGAGCTGAAGGGCTTTTACACTATCTTGTTGATGTTCCCCTCCAAAATATAGCAGGCTGCAGACATTTTCTCTCTTTGTTCCCCCTCAAATTTTCTTTTAATGTAGCCACACCTATGTGGTGTTGCATCTATCACTGTTCAAGCACCCTGCTATTTTTAGATCCTTTCAAGACTCTTAGGGTTTCCTGAGGCTTTTAATAATATTAATAATAATAATAATTAATAAAATGCCCCTCTCTGCACACAGCATGACTGCCTTCAGTCTCTCTTTCTCATGCTTTTATTTGGTGTATATTGAACCATGATCCGATTTGCAAATGACACCAAAAGTAAAAAGCAACTCAACTGTATCTAATTCAAGGGGCACTTTCATGTTTCTCTTCAGGCGATGGACTATTGAAGAGGTTCACTTCTATTGCTGTTAGATTTCATTAGAATTGAAATATAGGGTAGCATCTGATTTAGGAACACAGGCCTTGCCATACTGAATCAGACTAGTGGTCCATCTAAGTCAGTATCTTGTCTCTGGCAGTAGCTGGTAGGTCTTTAATAGCTAGAGAGTGGCATAAGTCCTAAAGCACAAAGTGTAATATCTCTTTCAAATATTATATTGTCATTTATTATGCTAACTCTGGGTATTCATAATATCCATAGAAACATCCAATCCCTTTTTGAATCTTGTTAAGGTCTTGGGCTTAATTACTTCTTGTGGCTTTGAGTTCCACAGCTTATTTCCACATTGTGTGAAAAAGTATTTCTTTTTATTGATTTATAATTTCCCATCTTTAATTTTTGATTGAATGTCCCCTTGTTCTTTTGTTATAAGACACGGATAGCAGAAACTCCCAACCTACTTATCTAAACTATTCATTATTTTAGGGACTTTTTTTATGTATCTCCTTATACATCTCCTTTTTTAAAATAAACAATCTCAAACTTTTTAGTTGCTCTTCATATGGCAATATATTCCCAGGCCTTTGATTATTCTCATTGTCCTTCTCTGAACCTCCTCTCGGCCCGATGTATCCTTTTGGACACGGGGTTTCCAGTGCCCAGTACCCAGATGATACTGCACCATTGACTTGTACAATGGCATTACAATATTTTAAAAATTATTCTCCATCTTATTCCTTAGGCACCCTAACATTTCAGTTGCTTTTATGAATGCAGCTTCATATAGAACAGAGCTCTTCATTGAGCCTTTTAAAGTGATTCCCAAACCCCTTTCTTGGGTTGATACAGTTAATTTAGAATCGTTAAGGCAGGGGTTCCTGAACTATTTGCATCATGATCACATTTTAATGAAGTATTTCCTGCAAGACCCCAGATATCATAGTGTCCTCCATATTCTACTACTAGGGATTGCTGCGACTCTATCTGCTGATGGCCAAACCCCATTTGGGGTTACGACTCACAATTTAGGAACCATTGCCTTAAGGTATAAGAGTAGTTTAATTGTTTTCCCTGCAATGTTCACTACTTTGCATTTATTGAAATTGACTTTCATGATGTCCATTCCTCTAGCTTGTTTAGGTTTCTCCAAATTCCTCAGTCCTTTCTGATCCTAAATATCTTTGGAGCATCTGCAAATTTTGCTGTCTCACTACTCACCCCCTTTTCCAGATCACTATAAATGTATTAAATGACAGCGAACTATTACAGAACCTTGAAGCACCCCACTATTATCTTTTGCTATGATGAAAATTGAAGTCTGCAACAGTGAAATTTATTGGTCTTGGCCCACTCAATTTACAACACCCATTCAACCTGAATGTACCCTCCTGTAAACATATGCAGATGTCACAGCAACAAAGAATGAATCACTTGAATACAAAATGGTATTTTTCAGTCTCCTAGCAATGTGTTATTTTTACCATTGTGCATGTTTTTTTCAAATTTTAGGAGGCAAAATTAAAGTTGGTAATTGGCATATATTGGGCAGTGGGTGGGTGATGAAGGGTTATATGGCCATGGGAAATTGACTGGACATTTTAGCTTTTCATTGACAGGTCTTCTTTTTTTTTTTAAGTGCAGAAGTTAGTTGGGTGGTAAACTGCTGGAATGGGTTACCTAGAGAGGGGGTGGAATCTCCGTCCTTACATGTCTTTAAAGCCTGACTTGATAAAGCCCTGGCTGGGATGATTTAGTGGGGTTGGTCCTGAGAAGGGAGTTGGACTAGATTATCTCCTGAGGTCCCCTCCAACCCTAATATACTATGGTTCTATTTTAAGTTTTGTACTGAAAGTTTAATGTTGTAGTTTGGCTGTTCATTGGACTACACTAATACGTACTGTCAACCTTAACAAATTTTGTTTGCGTGGTGTAGTGAAAAATAACAAGCAATCACTTCAAATGTGATGCATTTCCTTCCAGGATAGAGGGCTCTTCCAAAGCCATGTGATCTGGGTCATTATAGTCAGTCATCAGACAATCAATCTGAAGAGAGCCAGTTTAAAGCAAGGTGAGATGAGTTGTGCTGCGCTGTGTTAGGGACCAGTCTGCTTTTCTTTCTTTAAATTCCCTCTCTCTGCTTGAGTTCTTATGTGTTCTCGTTCTGAATTCTATGAAATAAAGTAGTGTTACACTGCAGACATCCAGCAAGCATATTTATGCTTTTATCTAACTTTTCAGTGGCCTGCTCTTCGCTTAAAAATTTTAGGCTGATATAACTATCTAAGGCAGGGTGTGAAAAATCCACACCTCCAAGTGATGTCACTATGCCAGTCCAATCCTCTCATATAGATGCAGTGAGGTGGACAGAAGAATGATTTCATTGACGTCACTACGGTTGCGTGGGGAGGTGGTGTTCCCACACCAATGTAAAGCCTCCTTCTGTCAGTGCAGACTGTGTCTACGCTACAAGGTTATGCCAGGAGAGCTATGCCAGTAAAAGCACCATAGCTATGCCAGTAAAATCCCCATTTTATAAACATACCCTACGTGTCTGATGTGAATTTAACAGTTTCTTTATGAATGACCCTGTTTTTGAACAAGCACCAATAATTTTAATCAGTTTTCTTGATAAGGTCTCCAGAAGAGGAATCTGGCTCTGACAGACTTTATGAGGCTCATCAAGGTACCCTCCTGCAGTCCCCATTGTCCCAAACCCCTCCTTTGTGGAGGGACAATTGTTAATTGCATGGTGGAGGACTCCATACTTCGTGTTACAGGGTCTGCATTATTTTACTTGAGTAGTCCCTGCATTTTCTGAGGGGGTGATGCTCCAGTTCTTCCTGATTTCTAGAGAGAACACCTGATTTTGATGGTAAAGTCACTATGGAGATTCCTCAGAGCTAGGGAGAGATGTTGTCATAGAAGAACTTTCCCAGTATGCCAGGCCCAGTCTACTCAGGTTAGTTCTCTTCCTTTCCTGGAAGTGAAAGGCATAATCTAACCCTAAGAAATTTGAATATCTAACACACACGTTAATTGTCAGTTAAGTCTCTGGGGACTTTGCTATTGACGTTAATACTGTTACATTTTATAAATAACATATGTGTGATGTTCCGCTAGTGCAATCTGGACTGGTGCATTGCTGTGTTATCCGAATCCCTCACTCCTAGGTACCGTCTTGCACTTGCTCTGCTGTGAGAAACCTCACTCCTGGAGTATTCACACAAAGCCATCAGCAAGCCAGCTGCTCTTAACTGAATGAGTGACTGCTTCTAGATGTCCACTCTTTGGATTATACAACAGAATAACCCCAGTCAATACCTCTAGTCCCAGGTGCAAACCTAGGAACTTCCATCTTACCATGTTCAGTGCTGCCCACTGAACAATACAAGCTCATATAAGTTTGTCAATTTAACAAAGAAATTGATATGTTATCCACAGTGAAGTCTCCTCCACACTTCAAACCAAATGCACCGCTTTAGATAAACAAAAAAGATTACTAACTACAGAAAGGATGTGTCTACACTTACAAGTTAGGTCAACTTAAGGAGCCTTAAGTCGACCTAAACTACTCCACGTCCACACTGGGCTTTCCTTAAGTCAACTTAATCATTTCCTTAAGTCGACTTAAGGAAAAGTTAAGTCAACTTAATAACACCTCGTTTTAGGTCAACATAACGCTTAAATCAACC
>ML686194.1:504537-562883 GCA_007922175.1 Pelusios castaneus
TTTCCTTCTTTCTCTTCCTTCCTTCTTTCTCTCCCTTTCTCTTCCTTCCTTCTTTCTCTCCCTTCCTTCTCTCTTTTTTCTTTCTCCCTTTTTCTTTCTTTCTTTCTTTCTTTCTTTCTTTCTTTCTTTCTTTCTTTCTTTCTTTCTTTCTTTCCTTCCTTTTTCTCTCTCTCTCTTCCTTTCTTCTCTCTTTTTCTCTCTTCCTTCCTTCCTTCCTTCCTTCCTTCCTTCCTTCCTTCCTTCCTTCCTTTTTTAAAAAAAACTTTAAAAAAATTAATTTTAAATAAAAACCTTTCTAAAAATTAAATTTCAATTCAAAATTCATTCAAATTCAATTAAACACAATTAATTAATTCTATTTACAATTACTTTAACTTCAATTAATGCCTATAATTTCTGTCGTGTGAGTTTGCACAAAAATTTTATTCAGAAAAAGTTTTGCACACGGCTTGAAAATTTTGCACACAAGCCGCCAAACCTTAGAGGGAACATTGCTTACCTCCCCATTATTTAAGTCGACCTAAATCAGTAAGTGTAGACATAGCCCATGATTCCAAGCTGCGCCAGAGAAGCGAGGTGACTTGCTGGAGAGGATCCCCCACTGATGCCTAAGCCAATCCTTTATTGCTAGAATGCTGAGCTGGGTTTGTTCTATACATGCCTTAATGAGGTGTGAACTGCTCCTCTGCTCCTGGAGAGTTTTGCCTGGACACATTTCAAGCCATGAGGACACATCTTTGGGAATATTACCTAGTGAAGCCTCATAACCATACAGATGACATTGCAACAAACATACCTCTATGATGATATGCTCAGTACATGAAAATATCAATTCCAAAAACATCTCATATGACATACTTTGCATTAAACAATAAACAATTATGCTATAAGGGTGAACATGGGGTACAGGTGTCATAACAAGTAAAGAGAATACACTTGGCATTGAACAGTCCTATAAAACTAATATGTGATTGTCAGTGACTTTATGATATTGAATGCAACAGATCAAAATCAGACTCTTGTACATTTCTAAGGGTTGCATTGTATAATCCTCAATCTCAGCATCAGGTTTCAGTAGTATATTTGATGAATTACTCTTCTGATGGAAACCTGTAGTAAGAAAGACTGTTGGCTTCCCTGCAGTAGTTGATTTTACTTAAATTTCAGCAAGATCACCAGCTAGTTCATTCAGGGTTAGGTTAGATTAAATGTAAAGGTGGCTTAAGTCAGCCAAAAATGCAGAGTCCCAAATTTTATCATGTATTGTTGAGAGAGGGTAGGTAGGAAAGATATACAATGTCTCCTGGAAAGGAAGATTCCAGCCCCAGAAAATTCTCCTAATTTGGAGGCCTGTGCACAACATGCAGAAAACATAAAATCTCAAAGGTCAAGGGATATTTCTGGTGCAAATAAAATGGAAATGTTCATTTTTTATGGGATTTCTTTCCTTCATCTATCACACCAGCTAAATTACTATGCCAAAATGGTAGCACTTTATATTAGGGCTGATAACAACCTTTTTAAAGAGCCATTCTCTTCCATTAAGACATTAACCCTGCTCCTATTATTATGCCTTCCAATGATGCATTAAGCAAAGTGACTAGCATCTTTATATGCTTCTTCTTGAAATATTTTTGTTCAGAGCACCTCAAACCAAGCCAATATTTATATTCTAGTGTGATCCTTCATATCGCATGAAGTTGCAATTGTGCGGTGCAGGGAAATAAAGTGACTTGGTCAAAGACAGCCAATGACATATAGCAACTGAATCTGCGTTAGGAATTCAGACCCCCTAGGTCCCTGTTCCTTTGCCTTAAGATCTAAGAGAATGTCATCCTAGTTTACATCTTTCCTAGGCTGTCTGTTTAAAACCTTTTTTGAAAGGAGAAAATGAAACCTGTTAGTAGACTAAGAAACATCTTTGGTATCAGAACTAGGACTGTGGGAGCTACTTAAATTAAAACTTCTCGATAAGGAACAAATAATGACCAGACAGTTATGACCCCAAACAAGTTATTGACAGACCCTGATGGCTCAGCTTCCATTTGACTCAGCAAACAGGAAAAACTGGAAGCTGGTTATATTTTCCTGATTCTCAGAGCTGACCAATAACACCCTTGCATTGGTGATAGCACCCGTGGGGGTACTCTAACTGTTGCCAATTGGCTATGTTCCCTAATGGTTCATACACAATTGAGTATAGCTATAGAGCAGTATATTTTGGCCATGCTCTCTCCCTCTCCCTATGCTGGGGCTGAATGGATGGGATTGACTCTAGCACCAGGCCTCAGGACAGAGCTCTGTGAAAATGGCGAGCTCCCCCTTTACCAGGTAGATCAACAACTGGCCAGATTGGTGCTTTGCAGGCCCCTTTCACCTCTCATATGGTGGAAAGAGGCTGGGATGCTTGGGAGAATCTAGCAGGATATTATCAGAGTCCCACTCAATAAGCATCGGAAGGACTGAGATAGGATGGTACTAGTTCAAGACAAATGAGCTACAAGCTCAGGAAAAATATAAGCTCAGGACAGATGTTGCTGTGTAGTGCCTCTGATGAGGATTTGACAAGAACAATCTATTGTCGTTTTGATTCAGTAATACCAAAGATACTGGTACATTGCAGCTGGGAGTGAACATTGAGGGTGCGTCTACACTTGCAAATTAAGTCAATTTAAGCTTGCTTCAGTCGACTTAATTTACTCTGCATCTACACTACACTTTCCTTAAGTCGACTTTGTTAAACTTACTTTTAAGTCAACTTCCTGCTTAAGTCAACTTTGTAAAGTCGATTTAAGCCAGTGTAGATGTGGAGTAGCCCTAAGTTGACTCTAAGTCGACATAGGGCTCTCCAGGACTTCCCCACTGCCCTCCCTGCCAGGGTGGCTGGCACAGAGAGAGCCTGGCATTCCCCCCCCACATGGCAGGGCAGAGCCCTGCCCACCCTGCCCCTATGTCCTGCCAGGGTCCCTGTCCCTCTTTGCCCCATTGTACCTAGGTATAATGGGGCAAAGGATGAGCCCCCTGGCACTTGGCAAGGGATGCCCCCTGGGGGGTGCGGTGTGTTCCGTCATCTCCTGAGGAAGATATTTGTGGGTCTCTGTAAAACCAGGATTGAAAGACTGGCAGAGAATAGAGGCCAAAGGATCTGACAGTGAGCACTGGACTGATGAAGAGTTAGATTGTACCTTTAGGAACAGCCCTATGTAAGGAGTGGTGCAAATCTGTGCCACACCAGCAGCAGCCCAGAGAAGGAATTGTAACTCGGAGAATTGAATTGTTTCTCTGTTCCCCCTTGCTCCAGGGACAAGTCATCTGCTCTGGCACCATGACGGAGGCAGATTACATCCTTCTCAACTCAGCTCCAGAGGCTCACATGGGGGTGGGGAGTAGGGCAAGGCGAGTGGAACCAAGATTTCTCCCTCTTCTTGCCCTTCTCTGCTCCCAACCGCCCATTTGATTGCAGTGGAAATAACAGTCATATAAGGTGCGTCTACACTGGCAAGTTAGGTCAACTTAAGGAGGCTTAAGTCGACCTAAACAAAGCCATGTCCACACTGGGCTTTTCTTAAGTCAACTTAAGCACTTCCTTAAGTCAACTTAAGGAAAGCTTAAGTCAACTTAATAATACCTCATTTTAGGTCAATTTAAGCCTTAAGTTGACTCCTCAAGTCGACTTAAAGCCAGTGTAGACGGGGATTAGCACCTAAGTTGACCTTATTAAGTCGACTTTGTTAAGTCGACTTAATAAGGTCGATTTTAAGTCGACTTAAAGTCGACATTATTAAATTGACTTCACAAAGTCGACTTCACTTTTCTAGTGTAGTCATAGCCATAGTTCCTGTTGTCCCATTTACATCCTGGGCAGCAATGTGGGCTGGAGGGAGGGTCTTATGTCCTAGTATAAGCATGAAAGGTTGGAACACAGTCTGACCCTAAGAGAAGAAGAGGTCATGAACTGAGAAGGGATGATCAGTATTGCACATCGTTTTCCAGACAAGGTGGCATCATTGATTTATATAAAGGGATTATAATATTTTCAATTTGATTCCCCATCTCATTCCTTATGTATCCTAACATTGTATTTTGAATGCAGCTGCCGCTGAAGCCTATGTCTTCACTGAGTTGTCTACATGGACACTCAGGTTATTATCCTGAGTTGCTATAGCTAATTTAGAACCTTGTAAGATAAGGCGTCATTTAAGTTTTTCCCTTCAGTATTCACCATTTGCATTTATCAGCACTGAACTGCATATGCCCATCTCACAACAGCCTTTATAAAAGCAAATTTATTTATCACATGAGCTTTCATGGGAGAAAATCCCACTGCATTTTTCAAAGCATCTGATGAAGTGGGATTTTCTCCCATGAAAGCTCATGCGATAAATAAATTTGTTAGTCTTGAAAGGTGCCACAGGATTCCTTGTTTGTTTTGCTGAACTAGACTAAAACGGATACTCCTTTGGAACTTCTGTAATGAAAGTTATCCATGAAATAGCTGCTCTGTTTTTGAATTATCTACCTATCTTAGATGTTTCTATTACCTAGGTTCCTAATTGTCCTCACCTATGTAATAATATAAATCAATGCAAAACAAAAAATGGTGTCCTGTGGCACTTATAAAGACCAACAAAATGTATTTATCACATAAGCTTTTGTGTGCACAATATCCCTACTGGATGCTGAAAGCAGTGTGACTGCAGTTGTCACATTGATGATGCCATTAGATAGCTGATGTTGCATTTTATTGCTCTCTAGAGTGATCTGGAGCAGAGACGGTGGTGCTGTTCTTGAGATGGCTTCCCAGGGCATAGAAGTCCACAGCACATCCAATGAACCACAGTACTGGGATGGCACTTCCAGTAAGGGGAGGGTGTGAGTCATGAGTTGGTGAGTGAAAGAAACAGCAGGATAAAAACAACAGAACACAGTATGATGCTGAATGTTACGCTGCATTATCCTTGCTTGTATTACCCATAATACAGTATCTATAGTGAGCTCTACAATGCATAACACAGGATGTTGGATACTGTTCTGAAAGTATATGGTTTAGGATGTCAGATTGGCTATGCCCTATAATCCCTGTTGAAAATTATTAATCAAAATTTTCTTTAATAAAAAAGGCCTTTTCAAACAGTACGAACATTTCTGCATACATTTTTTGCATTATTAAAAATTTCCAGATTTTGAACAAATCAATTTGAAATGATTTTTTTTTGTTTCGATCTGAATAGAATAGAATAAAAATGGAAATACTGGGATGTCCCTTTTCTTGTCCCCTCCCTGCTTTTTCTATTCCCTTTCTAGGCATAAATAGGAAGAGGAGGAAAAAGCCTCAAAATTGAAACATTTTCATTTTGATTCTATTTGATGTGAATCAATATGAAAACAGGTTCTTTTGGACTAGCTTGAATTTTTTTAATGTTTTGGTTTTTTGGGGTGGGGGGGAGAGGCTGTTGTTTCATTAAATATTTGGGGAAAAATTTCAAAGGCAGAGTGAAATTTTCAGTGGCACTCAGCGTTGGCAGCACCCCTGGAATCAATGTAGGCCACCGCTAAACACTTTTGAAATCCCAGACAGAATCTCTATAGCTGAAAAATATGATGAAATCAGATTTTATCAAACATCTCTGAGATCTTTTCCACACTGAAGACTAGCTAGATATTTGAACTTTAAAAAGTCAAACCAAGGCGATTCTCAAATTTTCCACTCAAATTTTCCTTTCTCTTCTGGTTAAGAATGTAAAAATGAGATGCTAGTGAAAAACCGATTTATAACACATGTCAGTGTGTATTCTTATCCATCACATTCTCTATCTGTGAACGCCATAATTACCATTCACAATGGTACATTATTCAAAATGTAAATTGTATGTCTTTCTAAATGTTCTTCTCCTCTTAGCTGTTTGACAGGATAGGGCACTGCCTCTGACAGATGCTGAACCAGGTGAGAATGACTCTTTCTTTCAAACACTGATGCATGTGCTTCAAGTGAAGCACATGTGTCAGTGTAGGCCAGATCAGGGTCTATGTCTGTGAGCAGCATGTTTTTCTTTCCTTCTTGTTTCCTTCCTCTTGTTACAAATGGTTTACGTGATTCCACCAAGATGAAATCATCTTGAATAATCCTTTATATTTCTATTTTCTTTTTCAGAGGCTGCCTGAGAAGCTGTTTAGGACACTTTTAAAATCATGTTTTTAACTGATTGTGTGCTGATTTTTTAATTTATACTTACACCTACTTAACTCCTCTCTTTTTTTGGTATGTTATGTATTTATATTTCCAAATTTGTAAAAAAAAAAAAAAAAGGTAATCTTTTTTTAAAAAAAAATATATTATGCAAGAACAAGGAAGTCATTGTAATTGTGATGCGACATCTTTGGAAAAAAAATATTCACTACTGAATGGTCACTGTTTTTCAAAATCTCAGAAAGGGAGGTTGGAAAATATATAGGCATTTGGGGCTCAAACCAACTGCCCTTGAAGTCAATGGAAATCTGTCCCATTGTAAATGCTCATTTGTCCAATCTAACTGGTGATTCACATGAATTGCAGAGGTGGTTGTATTCATTGCATCCACAAATGTAAGCATGTAATTGAGCATAGAGTCCTGAAGGTGGACTGATGTATTTTTCTGAAAATGTTGCCCTAGAAATCTAATTTATGAGTGAAGGGGAGGAAAATAATTTCTTTCTTCTGTGAAATCTGTCTGTTCAACTATCTTGAGTAAGAATAATTGTCCAACAGGAAAGTCAGAAATGGTTTCTGGAGCACTGTTATGCTCTAAAAGTAAAGCAAAATAATGGAATGTCTCGTAACCTATGTGTCTGCCACTTCTGATCTAAATCATATGTCTGTGTCTGGTGTGCACCCTAAAGGCTGCAGTTGTAGCTGGTTGGTAAAGGACTGGCTGACTTTCTCCTGGTTTCATGCTGCATTAAAAGAACATTGGGAAGAAATTCATAGATTGGAACTAATGCAAGTAGCCAGATTCCTGTGCTCCCTGTTCCCATACCTTCTTGGGATATGAAACTATTGAAAGCCTTTCTTCTGGATAAATTGCTTTGGAGTTGCCCAGCTTCTTCTCCCCCAAACTTCTCCCCCTCTTCTCATATGGATATGGTCTTATCGGTTGGATTCCTCAATTTGGATTTTTGGAAATCTGTTCTTTTGTGGGACTTTCTCTTACAGAGAAGCTGTTCTGCTTTAGAAAAGGACGATGGGCTGAGGTGCCATAACATTCAGAGCCCAATTTTGAACTCATTACCATACTCAGCGAAACATATCAATGACTTTGCTATTTTGGATTTCGTATGGAAATATGTGAATTATTGTCTCTAATTCTTTGCTTTCCTTCCACTAGTGCTGTTCTTTGTCGAAGTTTCTCAAAGTTTAGGGAGATAATTCAAGTATCATTTATTTCTGTTTTTTCTGACATTCATTTTCTGTTATTTGTTTTGTATTTTTAAGATATGAAGTCTCTGGGGTTAATATTTCAAATCTTTGCAACAAAGTGCTGTGCATACAGATCTAGTACATATCTGAAAGTTAGTCTTAGTTTTTGTGTGGCTTTGACTTGAACACTTTTCCATTTCTCTTTCTGTTAATGTTGGTATTTGGAAATAGTGCACTACCTGTATTCTTTCTGCCTTTTGCCCCTGTCTCTTAATTAAATAAAAAATGTTTTCCCCAAAACCATTTTATATATATATATACTACAGAAACAAAGTCTTTGTAAGTGTGCATTGAATATATCTGGCATACATAGAAGATCTCATGGAACTACAGCAGTGAAGGGGTAAATTAATCCCTACAATAACTATGCCATCTTGCTTGTGTTGAGATTATTTTTTTCAAAGGCATTTATTTTCTATAACATTGCATGCCATGAGCTAGATTCAGAGCGGGTATAAGCAGATACAAATCAATGGAGTTGCATCCATTTATATCAAGTCAAATCTGGCTTCTTGGTTTTATCATATGTTATTCCACCTCAGTGAGGGATATATGACTACAGTGAATCCTTTGTCCTGCTCATGAAGGCATATGTGTCTTTTAGGGGCCATAAGAGGAAACTTTTGGGGCAAGTATTACACCACAGCTTTGCTCATAAGAGAAGAAGGATGGTCTAGTGGTTAGGGCACTAGCCTGGGAATTGGAAGACCTGGCTTCAATTCTTACTCTGCTGCAGTTTTCTTGTGTGACCATCAGCAAGTCACATGTCTCTCTGTGCTCAATTCCCCATCTGTAAAATGGGGATAATGATATATCTCTTATTCACAGGGATGTTGTGAGGAAAAAGACAGTAAAGATTGTGAGGTGATCAGATGATATAGTAATGGCCATCATATAATACCTAAGATACATTAGTGGGTAACAGAGGACACCAACCGGATATTAACCAGACACAGTTGCTTTAATTAAAAGCAGAGAACTTATTACTGTGGGATGAAGAAAGACAATTGTTTGTATCCCAGCCTCTGCTCAAGGAAAGCAGGAGGGTTCTGTTCTTCTGTTTAAAGGAGTGCTACTCAACAGGTGAAGAGCTATGAAGGAAGATACAAGAAAGATTTCCTAGGCTGCATACTCTTAAAACCTTGGGTGAGTATAATATTTTTCTTCTGCTAATCCTGTGTTACTTTTAGAATTGAATATACTCTTGTGAGGTACTGGAAGAAGGCTGGCTCAGTTGTTTCAGACCTTTTGAGCCATCGCATCAGCTGGTGTAAACTAACATGGCTCCATTGACATTATTGGAGCTCTGCTAATTGACACTATTGGAAGATCTGGCCACTTATTTAGCTGAAATGTGTAGCCATAAAATCCAAGCTTCAAAAGGGAGTTTTCTCATTTGGAAATAAAATGAATGATGTGACCTGAGGAGATATTGATCAGACACAACTGTTTAGCCTTTTAGAGTATGGAAAAACAAAGAGCTCCTCAAATAAAGCTAACCTTTCCTTTCCACGATATATTGCTACCTTCATTTTCAGTGCTGCTCTTTGTTGTGTGTAGGGTCTGAGGTCCGTCTACACTTGCTAAAATTAGTCCGAATTAGTTAGTTCGAACTAACTAATTCAAACTAATTCTAGATAGTTAGAATTAGCTTAATTCGAACTAGCATAGCCACAGTGGAATGTTAGGTCAAACTAAGCAAACACTTGCTTAGCTCGAATTAGTGATCCCCATTCATTTCAATGGCTGGTTAATTCAAACTAAGAAATTATTTCAAATTAACATGGCCACATTGGTTAATTCGAACTAGTTAGTTCAAATTAACTCCTTAGTTCAAATACCTTATTCAAACTTATTAGTTTGAATTAAGGAAGCCCTTAATTCAAACTAACTAAAGCCTAGTGTAGCCATGGCTTTAGTTAGTTCGAATTAAGCCTCTTTATTTTGAACTAACTTGCCAGTGTAGACATAGCCATAGAAGATTAGGGGTGGAAGGGACCACAAGAGATCATGTATCCAACCCTCTGCTAAAAGCAGGACCAACCCCAACTAAACCATCTCAGCCAGGGCTTTGTCAAGCTGGGCCTTAAAAACCACAGAGGATGGAGATTCCACCACCTCCTTAGGTAACCCATTCCAGTGCTTCACCACCCTGCTAGTGAAAAAGTTTTTCTTAATATTCTACCTAGACCTCCCCAGCTGCAACTTGACACCATTGCTCCTTGTTCTATCAACTGTCACCATTGAGAACAGCTTAGCTCCCTCCTCTTTGGATCACCTCCCACCTGCAATTAAATCCCCCCTCATTTTTCTCTTCTGCAGATTAAATAAACTCAGTTTCCTCAACCTTTCCCCATAAATTGTGTGCCCCAGGTCCTAATCATTTTCATTGTCCTCTGCTTGACTCTCTCCAATTTGTCCACAGTACTCCAAATGTGGCCTCACCAGTGTTGAATAGAGGGGAATAATCACTTCCCTCGATATGCTGGCAATGCTCCTACTAACGCAGCCTAATGATCCTGAAGTCAGCTTAATTTTATGCATGTGAATAATCCCAGCTGATGTGAATGAGACTACAGACACAGATGTCTGCAGGATTGAGGCCTTTGTTAGCATTTTAAAAAATGTTGTCAAATAGTCTTTGATCTTGGAGTGACTTTACAAAACTCAGTTTTAATAAACTTAAAAAAAAAAACCACAAAAACCTCAGAGATAGGACATGAAATGCTAGATGTCTCTTATGCTTCATGGAGACTCAGTTTCTTTTGTCAAAACCATTAGTAATTGATCACAAGCAGGAGAAATTCAAGGCCATTATACAGGAGGGTCATCTTACTGCCACAATACTCCTTCGAAGCCTGATCCAAAGCCTATGGAAACCAATGGGAATTGTCCCATTAACTTCAGTGGGGTTTAGATCAGGCTCTTGCTGCCATGCAAGAGTCCATTAAACAACAATATTGATGAAACATTCTCAACATAGAAGATGTTTTTCATCCTTGGCCACTTCAGGCTTTGTATTAAGTATGACTGTTTATAATGTCTTAGATCAGTTAACTTAAAAGTTCTCCTAAAAAGAAAATGCTTCTTGAGGTTCCTGCAAAGACCTCTTCTACTCAATTCCTCAAGAAATCAGTTTGACTATAGTTTGTCATTGAGGTTCCTTTCACTGGCATACAACAAGGCTACGCTGAGTTCATCATGCTCAAGCATAGAGAGTGGGTATTGGGTGTACCACACTTCCAAAATTCCACAGTAAACCTCCTCCTTCATTTACACATTGCATCGCCTCTTTGGGGATTGGCTTGGTCACTTTTAAAGAAGTAATCCCTGTATAGCATGTATTTGCTATGTGTGATTCACTCATCAGGTTTTTCTTACATTTCAGGCTCATTTTATCCACTCTTACCTTGTTCATTGTAAATGATTCCTAGATTGTTAACCTCCCCGCCATCTTAGCTAGTACCAACATTCTGTTTCCAGTCTGCTCATCCATTTACCTCCCTATTTCCTGTCTTACAAGAAATGAGGCCCCATCTATGCCCAATTATTCATGTCAAGTTAGGCCTACAACTCTAAATTTACTGAGACCATCTATTCAATCAGCTAATTATCAATATGGAAAGCCAGCAGGATGTTTGTTAGATGCTGCATCTGCTCTTGGATTTTGGGAGCTGACATTCTAAGTTCCCTAACCAGCAGCTGTTGCACAGTCACTCACCTCTCTAAGCAGATCAGCCACTAGAGAGAGATAGATTCCTATCCCATAGTAATGGGAATTACATCCTTCCTAAAATCTGTGACTGAATTATGCCTTAATCTAACAGGGCCCTGGGTTGGAGCCTGGAGAAGTGTGTGGGCTGGGTTCCTCCCTACCTCTCCCAAGACCACTGGGATAAGAGACAGAGCCAGGACTGTTGAATACCCTGGAAATGGGGGAAACATGAGTTGTGGCTTAGCTGGAGGGCCCAAATCAGAAGCAGACATGATGGATCCTGACAGCATGGAGTGTGTCCACCAGGGAACACTGAGGAAAGTGATTGTGCTTTGGGCATGGCTGGAGATGTTGACTGGTGTTAATCCCACAGAACACAAGCAGGAGGTGCCAGTCTGCTGGTGGGTGCTGATGAACTCATCTAATTATCAGAGGTGAGCAGTTCCTTTTTGGGGGTACAGAGTGGCATTTTGGCACCCTATTAATGGCTGTTGTAGCTAATTATTGAACCATATGCAGAGTTGGGAGCCTTAACTGAGCTCTCAAGTTTTCTTATTTTGCTTTTGGAAAATGATATGCAGGTCATCTCTTAAGGAAGACAGTGGGCCTGATTTTCATTTTGTCAACATATTTGTAAATCTAAGATAATTCTGTTGATTAAAATGGAGTCATTCTGAGTTTATACAGATTGAATGAAAGCTGGATTTAGTCCATTGCATATAAAAGTTACGGTAGGTTTTTTTCTCCTCTCTGAGAGCCTGCAAGATCATGTTGGACCACAATGTAAGACACATGAAGGAAATGGAATTAGCTATGTCTTGCTTTCCATGGGACAGAATTCCCAATTCCTCTTCATCACTTCAGTCACAAAGTCAAAGGAACATGTGACCTCACAAAAAAATCTTCCAAATATAGCTTTTAAGAATCCATACCCATGACCACACTCTCCGTAGCATTGTATATACATTAAGTTTATGACATTCAGCTAGATGACTAACTTTGGCCCTGCCTCAGTCTCTGCTCTCCATTCCTGTCTCTGTGGAGTCCCATCTGCTCTGACAACTCTTTTTTGATTGGACTTCTGTTTCCTGCTGTTGGGGCAGTGCAGTGTAATTAGAATTGCCTGGAAGATGAAGCCCCCTTTAGTTTGGATGATCCCATTTCCACATTGTCATAAGCACTTCTGTTTAACTTTTTCCTTTCTGACTGATCATGAGGGTGGAGATCCATTCTGGATTGCCCACGAGCTGGTTCCATTCAATAAACTGCTGCTTTTAGTTGCTAACTGTCACTTCTCTTGATTCCTTTAACACCTTTCTTCTGTTGCATGCTCTGAGCACAGCTGTCCTCTCCTGTACACTTGAGCAATCCCAGGAAAGAATAATTCATTTGTAACTGTAACTTCTGTAGAATCCTGACAAGTGCATGCAACTGCATAATATCATTCAGTTGAAACCCAGGACTTTCTACCACTTACAGATGTAATAAATAAATCAAAGCACACATTGGATAGAAATCCAAAACTAGAGCTGAATCCAGCATACTTTGAGTCTCCTATGGCAATTATGGATTCAGCATACTGCGGAGGACACCAACAAAGGCACCTACTTGTGAGCAGCTGCAAATGGTGCTGTGGAGGGTCTGTAGATGGCAGTAATAAAAGCAGTGGACACAGAAGGTTTGACATTTCTGTGTTTGGAGGGATTGAAATGATGGGGTACTATAGGTCAGGATCAAACAGCATCTTTCTAGGGCTGAGTAGGAAATGGGCTTCCTGTCCCCAGAGAATTCCTGAGACTTCAAAAATCTTTCCCCTCCCAAACTGGAATGAAAAATGTAAATCTCAGATTTTCATGAATGGAAAAATCCTTCCCCCGCCCTTCAAAAACGGATTGGTTCTGGTTTTGATTCAATAGTCTCTCTCTCTCTTTTTTTTTTTTTTTTTTTTTTAAACAAAACTTCAGTTTGACCCCCAATATCTGAAGCTTGGTTTTGAAAATGTTAGAATGGGACTTGCTGACAACTTTCTGTCTGGGGGGGTGGAGGGGATATAATGGGAACTTCATCGAAATTGAGTCTTTCCTGTGATTGGTTTTCGTTTTGACGAATTGGCATTTTCAGATGAGAAAATATTTTGTTAATGAAGTCCCACCCATTTCCAATCAATATTGCTGTGTGTGGGCTCCTAAGCAGGAAAATCAGGGAGTGATGCAGGTCAGGAATGGGGTGCATTGGGAGAGCTGGGTAGCAAATGGCAGGGGAGGTTGTATATCAGAAAAAATGCACTCTGGCAGAGCTGTATGTGGTGCCAGGCATTAAGTATCAAGGGACAGAGGCGGCCTTTGGGGTAGGCAAAGCAGGCGAACGCCTAGGGCCCCAAGCAGCAAGGGGCCCCGTCTCCTGCTTCGCCTATCCCAAAAGCCACATCTGCCTTGGTTGGGAGCAGGAGGAGGAGCTGGCTCAGGGGCCCGGGGTCACGTGGGAGGGAGCTGGGGCTAGAGGAAAGACATGGGGGGGCCACAGATTGGGGCCCTGTGGGCCTATAGGGGGCCTCACAATGGGCCTTCGCCTAGGGCCCCCAATAGCCAAAGGCCGCCTCTGTCAAGGGATGTTGCAGTTTGGGACTATAATCTATAGAACTGTGTGTGTTTGTGGTGAGGAAAGCTTGCACAGCTCATGCCGGCAATGTGCCTGGCTGAAATCACTGCCAACTCTGTCACTAAATTCATACTGTTGTTTTAAGAAGGCAAGATGAGGAAAATTAACATCAGTTTCCAACAGATGGGACTAGAGAAGGGCAGCTGCAGGTACACAGTACATTACACACTGCAGGCAAGTGTCTGTGTAAGCCTTTCCAAACAGTGCAGAGGCATTGGTGTTGCCTGGAAAGTGGAAAAACACAGCTAGCTGATTTTATTGTTATGCCACAAATCCTGTGACTCTCCTCTGCTCATTTGAAAAATAGGTGGGCTTGGGGAAATGCTAGAAACATTTGAGTATTGAGTAGCAGCAATCAAATAGTGAGGTGTTGTCCCATATGAGAGGGGTAAACCCATTCCTGTCTGACCTTTTAGGTTGAAATGCTGTGTAAACAAGATTGTGGCAGAGGCCTGTAGAAAATAAACCATAGCAAAGACATGAGTAAACAAAATTACTAGGCTGAAATGGTGCCGCTAAGCACGTTATCCCTACTGCAGAGAACATGCAGCTGAGGAGGCTTGGAGGAACTCTGCCTGTGCAGGGCAGATGCAGGCTGAATACACTGGGGTGTGGAGAGCTCAGCAGAAGAATGGCTCTTTGGGGGTCATTAGTGCTCCAGTTCTCTCAGGTGTGTTGCGAGTCTCACCACAGCTGGTATGTGGCCTTTTTTGTTCATTTGTTCTTAAAACCCCAGCAATTCTTCACATCCTGTGATTATGAGAGACGCTCTGCTTTCGGATGCCCCCAACAACAACAACAAAAAAAAGTTCTAGCTCTCAAAGCTGCTTGAAAACATAAATCCTAATGGCTCGAAGCCAGAAGCCAAATAAAGAAAATCCTAAACTTACTGTTTAAAAGAAGAAAAAAAAAAATCATCTTCCTGTGTGTTTTTCAGCGGAGGTAGGGGAGGCCCTCCTTCACCCTGCCAGGTGTATATACACCCCTCTTTTGTAGTTTCTACTTCATGCATCTGACGAAGTGGGATGGAGCCCACGAAAGCTTATGCCTGAAGAAATTTGTTAATCTTTAAGGTGCCACAGGACTCTCGTTGTTTTTGCTGTACACAGACTAAATCGGCTACCTCTCTGGAAATTGACTCATGATTGTTTGGGTTTTTTTGTTTTATTTATTTATTTATGGAGCACTTGGTGTTGTCAATGCTGTTTGTGTGGGCCCAGTTCTGCCACCCTTACTCAGACCAAGCAGTTATTTGCAGAGAAAGGGGTGGATTAGGCTAGATACTTTTACAAAGCTGTAGTGAGAACCACACCCGCCTGGTTGCTAGGAGAAGACACAGCCCTCTCCATACCCCCCAATCCAGCAGGATAGACTCTTTCCAGCACAGGCTGCTGTGACTGTGCCAGTCTGCTTTCACTGGGTGCTTCGGGGTAGCTAGAAACAGCAAGCTTCTGTGTGAATGTACAAGCATGGAGGGGAGTTGCACTCCGCAAGCACAGTGCAGGAAGAATTCCCATTTAGCTCATCTGGGGGCAAGAGTGGTGGGTTTTAGTGTTACCCTCTCATTCCTGAAAAGAGAGGCCCCAAGTCTGCAACCCCCACTTGGACTGAGTAGCACTCGCTGGTGACTAGTCCAGTTAAAGTCACTCAGGCTGCTCCCTTCCCAGTCCTGTGTGGCCAGCCAGCTCTGGTGATCCACACATGGAAGCAAAGGAGACAGCCGTGGCCCTCCTCTTTTCAGTGAGTTGCTCCTGAGGATGAGCAACTTGATATCAGTGCCTCACTCATTATTCATGTGGTCTCTAGTTTAATGTTTACTACTAGCTCCAGATGTGAGGTGACTCGTAATGGCTGGTTTAGGTATGGCACAGGTATTAACTATGAATGTGTTTTGAAGTCAGCAACACATGTGAGTACTTTGCACCATAGAACTGGCAGATCCTGGACCCAACTTGGCAAAGCTTGTGATGGGAAGGTAAATCCAGTGTGCAGGGATCCTTATTTAATGTAAAAACTGGTGAAGTGGCTTTTCTAGCATATGCCACAGGCCAAGGAATAGAGGTAGATTTGGGGGCTTCTTTAAGTCATCTGAGCTCTGAGGGATTGTTTGTAGCCAGTGTAACTCGGAGCAGCCTTTTAATGTATAAATAGATTAGATTTATTTTTTTTTAAATTGAGGTGAGGGAGACTTAATGATTGCACAGAGAAATGCACTTTCTTCTACACAGAAGTCTGTCATAATTATTTCCATGCAGAGATGGAATGCTGTGATGTGTGGTACCTTCCTGCAATATGCATGATCTTTCTTTAGTTCCCTTCACTAAAAATGGTGCATGCTCCAGCAGTCAGTAAAAAATGAATTGCTATTTCCCGGGTTGCTTTTTAAAGGACAGCTGGATTGCTATTTTTGTACTTTGTGATCTCTGGAATAGCTCACCAGCCTGAGAAGTGGTTTTAGCAATCTTCCTCTTCCATGTAAGATAAGGCCTACTTCTGTTTCAATCTCACTGGTTTAATTTAAGAGTAATTCTGAAGGCGCGAATTTAGAGACTCAGATACCCAAGGTTGGTAGGAAAAGTCAGAGGTTTATTTGCTAGCAAAAGGCTCAGTGGAATCAATTCCAAAAGTCTGAGACCCCATTATGTCACAGCATTCAGGTTTTATACAGAACAGTTACAGCTTTACATTTTAGCATACACACTTCCTTTTTATGCTGTATATGGTTATGAGATGTTATTTCTGGCTTTCTATAGGTTAGTGAGCGTGTTTCTTTAGAGCCTTGGGCTTCCACTACGTCACTTGCTTGTTACGTTTTTTTTGCTTTTACAGAGAGACAGAGAAAGGGGAAATAGGCTGGCAGAGAACATGCTAAGTTGAGCAAGTGTTTTTGCCTGTTGCTGGCCGGATGTAGCAGAGGGAGGGGGAGTTTCAGTGGGGTGATGGGCAGAGATCTTTGTTTTACGCCCTCAATTCCAGTGGTGAATAGGAAACTGGAATAAGGGAGAGCAGAATCAGACTGACAGCCTTCATGGGCTGGAGAGGTAGCAATCACAAGCGGGCTATTTATCCATAGCTAAGAATCATTTATGGGTAGGCATCATTCTTCAGATGTGTAGAGGTTATGGACCAATGGAAGGCTATTCATTAAATATTATTATTTTAAACAGGGGAATACACTGAGAAAATAAGATGTGAAATAACACTCCAGATGGAGCTGGCCTCTAAGAACTAAAAAGATGGCTGCTGGATGGAGCAAAGCCAAAGTCCTGAATTAAGGGCCAAAGAGATACTGGGGGCTGTGGGGAAGTGGCCTATGGACAATGTTTGCAGACTTGCTGGTTGAGGCAGTGCAGGGGCTGTACATGGGGTCCCTGGGCTGGGTCCTGGAGTATTGGGTTGTCCAGAGTCCCTCCCCACCTTCCCCAGACCCTTAGGACCAGGGTGGTGATCGACTGAAGCAAGTGGCAAGCCAGGACTGTCCATCAACTCCCAGAACGTGGGAAAATGCTGACTGTGGATTGGCCAGAGGCCTCACAGGCAGAGGCGGCCTTTGGCTATTGGGGGCCCTAGGTTTAGGCCCATTGTGGGGGCCCCCTACAGGCCTGCTGGGGGTCCCCCTGGCACCGGCTCCAGCCCCAGGGTCCAGCTCCTCCTCCTGCTGCCGACAGAGACAGACACTGCTTTTGGGGTAGATGAAGCAGGAGACGGGGCCCCTTACTGCTCGGGGCCCTAGGCGTGCGCCTGCTTCGCCTACCCCAAAAGCCGCCTCTGCTCACAGGAATCTAACTCTCACTCTGAGAGTGCTCTTGGGTGCAGCTGAACTGGCCATGGCTGATTGCTTGCTGCCCCCTGTCCCCGCCATCATGCCACCAGCAGCTGGTCCACAGCATTCCCGGGGGAGGGGGAAGTCAGCCATGCCGCCCCTCAGTCTTGCCTCCCTCTCTTCCCCAATTATTGTCCTGCCCTGCCCTATGCTGGGCCAGCCTGACACAGCACTGAGTGCTCCCATTGGGGGAAAAGAATCCCCATCACTCCAGGAGCACTGCACTATGGCTTGTGCTCGGGCCACTGGCCTGCCCTATCCGCTATCCTTCCCTCCACTCCCCTTCCCTGAACCGCCACATGTCCCAGACCTGCTGGGGCAGACCAGCAGCCCGGGACGAGGTGGGAGCACTGCAGGCTGCAGCCTCTGGCCCAAGCAGGCATTCTGCACCAGGCCCTAGCGCTAGCACCAGCCCTCTCCATCCTTGCAGCTGGCCCCAGGGCCCTCCCAACACTGGCCTGAGCCCCAGTGCACAGCCAGTGGGTCTGCTGGGCACCAGGGCCCCACCCTACAAAAGAGGGCAGCCTGGGGTCCTTAATCTGGCCCTGACTGGAAATGGGCTGAACTGGTTAAGCGGAGGGGAGGAAGAAAACCCATGAAACACAGCTGTAAATTCCATATTGGTCTATCTGCAGTGAGCAACCAACCCTTCCTGTGAGCTGAACCTTATACTCCCTGAAATGAATGTGGCAACTTGTAAGAGCTGAGTTATTTTTTCCACATGTATTCATTTGATATCTACCCTGTCTAGGGTGTTCATCTCTTCTTCTGGTGCTGAACAATACTTCTTCTCTGAGCACTGCCAGACCTAGGCGAGCCACCCAGAAAAGTGTCTGAGGGGAAAAAGAGACCCCCCACCAGTTCCCTTTAGTTCTCACAGACTGCCTTGTTTTCTTTTTGTGAACATTCATGTGACTCAAATTGTGTAGAAAGTAAATACTTGTGACTGTGGAGTTGAATTAGACTCTGTGTTTTGTGTGACCACCTTGAAATGGCTCTGAGGAGGAGTCCTCTAATCACAATGGAGATGATACCTTGTGACTCAGGTGACAAGACACTATCCATGTTATGTGAATTAAAATCATAGTTGTTCAAAACACAGTAACAAATAGTTCACCACACACAGCCACTGTAGGCAGAAATATAAACCAATCATCAAATGGTATGAGATATAACAAACTGGTAAAAATCCAAACATTTTAATTAATAATTGACAGAAAATCCAGATCAATTTCTTGATTGTTTGCTGGAACCAATTCTCCTCTTTGCTCATAGTTCCTTTTTAAACTTTCCCTTCTCTACTATTTCAGAAGATGCAAATAACTGACTCTATCAAAGCTTTTAATTCCAAATTAAAAACATTGCTGTGTGTTAGTACATGTCTCAAGAAATTACTAACTAGAGCTGTAACAGCTCTCAATGTTATGTTCTCCATCTCGTATAGTTCACACCTGAGCCTTCTTGGCAGTGCTGCAGGTAGAGAATTCCCGGGCTGAGCACCAGTCCTGTGGGAACTGCTGTGTTGCTTACTGTTTATATTATTTCTCTGTACTCCTGCTGCTATTTCATCAGCACACTAAAATCCTCCTTACTTCCTATTGAAACTTACTAAATAAATACAGAATAACAAGCATGTATGTCTAGATAGTGAGGACCAAATATTCTGACTCTGGCCTCTATGAGCATGCAGAATGCAGGTGCAGTCTGATGCCCACTGCTTAGTGTCACTTAAAGATCTACATAAAAACAGAGGTCAGTGCCTAAAAATCAGTCCCTCAGAAACAGTGAGATGAGTCCTGCAATTCACAGTTCAGCAAAAACTTCACCAATATTAATGGAGGGGTTTGTTGAATAAATACTTCAGGATTTGACTCCCTGATAGAGAAATCAGCAGCAGTTAAGTGATTTCAGCAATCTGCTTTCTTGTAAAGGTCTTTTTATTTGAATACACCAAAAAGCATTTTAGAATACCTTAGCAGATGTAATTTATTCCCCATATCTCTGTTCCTCATATAATCTGATAATTTGTATCAAATCCAAACTAATAAGACTTTGGAAAAAGAGAAGGCACATAATGATTAATGATGTTTTAAAATTAAAGCAACCTAACCACAAACATATGCACAAAAGAGCAAAGTTCCAGAGGGGTAGCCGTGTTAGTCTAGTCTTTAAAAGTGCCACCAGACTCCATATTTGTTTTACAAAAGAGCAAGCTATGTTACAACTTTCCAAACCTGTCTGAATGAATTTCTGGTGAGACTGAATATCTTCTCACACTGGGCCCAATTTTTACCTCTGTTTCATTGGGGTCAGTCCTGAGTAACTCCAGAGAAGTCCATATAGCTTCACAGGAGGTACACCACTATAAATGAGAGCAAATCTGGTCCTCATGGAGACTCCCATATAAATCCAGATTCCAGGCATGGGAACCGGTCATCTTGGTTCTGCTCCACTTGCAAAATGCAGAGTTCAGTTTCTAAAATGGCTTCCCTTCCATTTTTTGGGTGGTCTGTTGATTACTCTTTTGCTTATAGTTCCAGACAGGTATGGGGTAGGCATCAGTGCAGTCTTCTTCAGGATCCTCTTTATTCTTGTGAGGTGCAGTTTAGGGCATTTTCCCCGGTTGCAACAGGGAGTTAAAAGCAACAGCTCCTCTCTGCAGTTATGAAGACGTTGGGCTAAAAAGTTGGGATAAATGTGTGGTGGGAAAGGAGAAGGAATGTCCTTCCAGGCCATGGAGATTCTGCAGAGCTATTCTATATAGGCCACTTCACTTACGTTGAAGTACTATTTGTAGTCCTGGTGGGCTTGTCTTCACTGATGGTGGCGAATTTGCCGCTTTCACTTTGAACTTCCTGAACATCACCCCGAGGAACTGAGGTAATGCTGAGTTGAAGGGAAATCCCTCTTTTCGACTCAGCACAGTGGATGTGCCAGGAAGAGAGAAGTTGAACAAAATATGCAAGTTATTTAAAGTAATTTACAGATCTCTGTTCGACTGCTACCGAAAAGGGCAGGCAGTGCAGACTTGCCTAATACACACACTCCTCTGCCCAAGGGAGTGAGTAGCAGGGGATCTACATAGACTTACTGATGACAGCTTGACTGAATGACCACTAAATGGAAAGATTAAAACTGTCTACAAGTATGTAGACTCAGGAGAAAGAGGGAATATTCAGGACTGTACAGTAGGGTATATGCTCAAGTAAAGGGTCAACATTTTTTTTATAAAAAGGAAAATGTGGGCCTAGTAGAAAGACTCACTTTGGAGTGGTGAGATGTATTTCACTATGGAAGTTTCCCCAAGGGAATGGGAGAGCCCTGTCACTTTCATTTTAAAAGTAGGCGGGTCCAATTACTTTGAGGGAGAAAACCTTTGACTAGTACTGCAAGGGTTGAATTATAGTAGGTGATCAAAGAGGGATCCTCTACCTGTAATTTGTGTGAGTCTAAGAGCCAGGAAGGGCCTGAGAACATGTGCCTCTGAAAGACTGCAGAGCACACTGCCCCAAAGACCATTAGGTTGAAGCTCTACCTCTGTACTGAATCAGAAGCCATCTGTTCAATCAACTGCAGCAACTGAGACCCAGGCCTTTTTATGTACTTCCATGGCGTTCACCACAGTAGTACCTGAGTTCATGGAGGACGGGTTGAGGGGAGGAGCAGGAATCTCCCACTGGAATGTTGACTAATCCCAATTGTGCTTCTCTTACAAACACTTGGACAAGATTGCAGTTAAATGAGGCACTGGGACCCACATTGTAATTAGAGCTGTGTGTGAAACAGGTTTTGGTTTTTTTTTTTTCATCCTGAAAAAATGTTCAAGACTTTCATAATTGTTTTTTGTTTCACACCGGGGCAAAACTGTGCCCTTCCAAATTTTCTGCTAAAAGCAAGTAAGAATAAGGGACTGAAAACACAGACTAACTTGTAGCCCAGTGATTAGCTCATTCAACTGGGTTATGGACAATCCCGCTTCAAGACCTGAATTGGGTACTGGAAGGACTTGACCCCCTTCCTAGGTGAGCAATATGGCAATCGGCTGTCCTAGAGTGGGTCTCTGTCTCTTGTTTTGACCAAACAGTCTATCCTGGACTTTTCCCTATGAAAATCTAGCTGAATTTGTACAATTTCACAACAAATTAGTTTTGACAAATCAACACTTCCAACCAAAAAATGGTTAGTCAGTAAATTCCCTACTAGCTCTATTTGTGATAGTGAGGAGGACAACAAATCCTGGTTTTCATTAGATTTGTGTGCAAGCAGAACTCTGTATGAACTGGAGAACACCCTGAATTTCTTCTCTTTGTATTCATTGTTCTATTGTAGTTCATCCCTATCCTTTACATTGGTAGGATGGAATGAGCTCCTTCTGGTGGTTTTTGTGTGTTTTACTGGAAAAAACAGTACTCATTATTTTTTTTGTGTGGTCTATTGGTTCATACACCTGTCTTGTGGCTTGAAGATTGCAAGTTCAAACCCTGTGGGAGTGTTATTCTATTTTAATCTAGATTTCTCATCACATTGTCTCATTAATTATCTTTGCCATTAAACACATTGGGTCAGATCCTCTGTTAGAATACATTTACCCTGTAGCGGGGAGGTGCATTTTCCAGCCTGGGTTGCTAGCTGAGATTGAGCTAATGCATCAAAAATCCGAGTGTGGCTGCAGCTGCATGGGCAGTTGTCATTACCTTTCTGATGTTTTTGACATGCCAGCAGAGCTAGTGATTACACATCCCAGCTTCAGTATAAGTGTAATCGTGGTGTATATTGTGTGCAATGGGTCAATACACCGGTTTACACCAGCTGAGAGTCTGGCCCATTATTACTCATAGAACAAGATACCCAAATAAAACTGAATTCAGGAACAAATGTAAGATTCCTTCCCTCAACACCTTAACTTGGAAATAAGGCCTGGAACTTATTTAGGATGTCAAGGCTGTCTAACTGCTCCCAGACAGAAAAGGATAGACTTTCAAAAAGAGCCTCTACTGGGTCTTCACATGTGTAATGAGCTCGTACCAATTTGCTCCTAGACATGTGCCTCATTTATGTGGTATAGGCATTTCCTTTACACATTCTGAAAACTCTACTCCTAGTGTATGGGCTTTTAGTGCAGTTGGGCCTGTGCAATTGCTTGATTATTGAAGGGGTTCATACAGGTGGTATAGCTTATTCAGATATTTGTACCTGACAAGTATGGGTGCATGCAAAAGTGGCAGGCAGGCCTCTGTAGACTTTCCTGAAGGAAACACTTCAAGTCTCCCTGATCACTCCATTAAGGATCTGTTAATAGCTGTAATCAGACACATGGATAACAAATCAAAACTTCAAAGAGAAACTGCAGAATTGGAATTCATATACAGATTTGACACTGTTAACTTAGGGCTGAATATAGACTGTTTTCCTCCCCACCCCACCACCTTTACAACAGGTAATTCCCTCCCCCCCCTTCCTGCACTTTTCTGCTATTTGCTGTACTTCACTCTTTGAATCCAAATAACTGCTTTGATTTGCTGTATGTCTGACATGATCCTATGATTATACTCCCCTACATTTATTTTGCTCCCATTCTGTAAGTTCCCCAGCTTCAAGCATCTGATGAAATGGGATTTTCTCCCGCAAAAGCTCATGCGATAAATACATTTGTTAGTCTTCATAAGTGCCAACAGACGCCTTATTTGTTTTACCTGAAGGAGAAGATCCTAGATAATGGATTGTAGTAACAGTCTTTCAGGAGAAAAATGGAAGCTAATGAATTAATCTCCGTAAATTCAGAGCCTAAGACTGATGCAGCTTTATCTTTTTGATATGAGATGGGCAGATTTTATCAGTTTAACTCAGACAGGGGTATTTTCCCTTTTGTCTATTGCCTGGAGTAGATCATCTGGCATGTTACCCATGCCTTTTTCATGATCTCAGCTGAAAAATTCCACAAAATCCAGTATGATCCAACTGTTCTTGGAGCTGCCCTTTTACTAATGAAGCCATTTTCTAAAGAAGAGATTACAAATGGGGCCAGTAGTCCACTAATATTCAGCACTGAGATTTCTTCATCAAATGAGCTGCATCACGGCTGATAGGCTGTTCTATGGCTTTCTTGCGCACGTGTGTGTGAGAGAGAGTGAGAGAAAGACACAAACAAAAGGAAGGGGTTTTCATTTCAGATTAGAATCTGCAGGATGGCCTTTACTTGAGGGTAGGACAAGGTTTCTTCTCAGAAGTACCCTTGCCCTGGCCTATACTGCAGGGGATTTCAGCAGAAATGGAAAGGAAGTATGTAAGTTACTTGCATATCTCCCTTCAATTGCCTAATGCCTTCTCGTGGTATCTTCAGTGTGCTGAGTTGATGAGAAATGGCCTCCCATTGACTTGGCACTACTCCAGTGGAGGGTATGGAGTTACTCAATCAGCTCCACGATTTTGACTAAGCAGCTCTGAGCAGGCTGATCAGGAAGTCTTTCGATCTGACAGCAGCAAATGCAATACAGTACTGTGTTAAATTTAAACTGTTGAAATAAAAAGGAAGGTTTCTTTGTCAATTTTTTTTTTAAAGTAAGAAAACTTTCTGTTAAGATGGTTAAAAGCAGCATTTTTATTCTGCATTGTAGTTTTTACGTTGTATTAAGTCACTGTTCAGTTATAAATTTTTGAAGGAACAATCTTATTTTATTTTTTTTAAAGTTACGAACAACTTCCATTCCTGAGGTGTTTGTAAATGAGGTTCTGCTGTATTGCATTAGGAAGTCCATTGCATTAAGCCAATATGAAGAGGGCAAAATGAAAGTGACACAGTGCACTTAATATGTTCTTGAGGCCAGATTCTGGTCTCATTCCCTTCAAAAGGGAAGAGAGAGTGATTCACCGTCGCATGTCAAGTTTGGAGGCCAGAATCAAGAAGGAAGATCGATGTTGTAGCTTTGTTTGAAAATGCTTCCTCTTCAGCCTTTGAGACATTTTTAGTTAAGGAAGTTGTGATCATCATAAATTGATTTCATCAAGATGGCAGATGGGATGAGGGTTACTAAAGCAGTGGTTTTCAAACTCTAACACAGCTATTCCTCTACCATTTTTCCTACAGTTATAATCCTCCTTCAAATATATCTATTTTTTTAAAAAGAGGATTCTTCTCATCCTTCCTCTGTGTTGCTGGTTTTGATATGGGCTTTGGGAGGGGTCTATCTGGGCAATAGTCAGTAGTGAAGGGGTAAAGCAGGTGTCAAGGGGTATATGCATGAGCTAACATTATTTATGTGCATTTTTTGCAATGTTTTGGCATTAAACTTCCTGTGAACTCCAGAGCAAGAAGGGTTTAAAGGGAAAAGAAACTCTATACTTTCCCTATAGGAAGAAAAAGCCAGCTCAGATGAGACTTGCTTACCATAATTAGTTTGACTTACCCATAGTTCCAAATGGTGGATTGTGTTTGTTCTGGTTTTATGAATGACAATAGCTTGTTAATGTAATCGTGTTTGATGAAGAGGCATAGAATTATACAGGATAAGTCAGGGTGATCCTCTTGCTACGTGTCCTGATAGCTGGTGGACTTTGAAGGGTATGGAATACAGCCCCTTACTCTACTTGTTGGGTTTGTATATGAGAAAATAGCTTTGTTGAAAAGAGCGGGGGACTTTGGACCAGCTCTGTGAAAGAACTTAAACACTTAAGGTCAACACTCTGGCACTATGGAGATTTCCAAAACCTCTATTCAACTTCCTTCTACTCCTGGAGATGCCTTGTGTGTTTAGTGTTTCTTCCAGTGTACATGTGTATAGCCACCTCAGTCTGGGCACCCCATCTCATGGCAATATATCTCACGTTTCCCCCACCTATCTTGCCTCCTAGGCCCAATCTGATAGGTGGTCTCTGAGTCTGTTTCACCCCACCCACAAAGGCTGGAAAGGAAAGGAGGTGGTGGTAACCCTTCACCCACTGGTTTGGGGTACTTATCTGGGATGTGGGAGACTAGGTTGAATACTGTCCCCTCTCTTGCTGCCTGATGAAGAGAAGGCATTAGAATTTGGGTTTTCCATCTCTTGGATGAGTGCTTTAACTGCTGAACTACAGTCATTCTTTCTCTGACCCAATGAATATTTAATTAGAGTGGAACTGCTTCAACAAGAGAGATGGAGAGATGGATGTCAAATTCAGGGCCGGATTAATGATCTGGGGGCCCTGGGCTGCCCCCCCACCACCACAGGGCTCCCGGCCCCCATCATGGGGTCCTCGGGATGCAGGTCCCTCCTCCCCCCCCCACCTTCGCTGGGGAGGCCCTGGGGCCCGAGGGCACTCCTGCTCTGGCCAATCTGGGGGAGGGAGGGATTGGCGTGCAGTGTGGCAGCCTCCAATATAGCCCCCCCGGGCCACAGGCCCTGGAGAGCACAGAGCTGTGCATTGGGGCTGGGCCAGCCAGAGCACACTCAGCTCAGGCTGTGCCAGCTGGCTCCCAGAGCAAGTAGGCTCTGGCCTGCCCCACCCCTGGGGGCTGACCAGCTGGTCCAGGGGCAGGGGAGGAGTGCAGAGCTTTCCCCCTCTCCCATCTCCAGGGCCTTCCCCCCTCCTCCTCACAGTGCTGGCAGGGCAGGAGTGCTTTCTGTGCTCCTGTCATGCATGTGCTGATGGGGGGTGTGTCTGGATTATTTTAGGGGTTTTAGGGGCTGGAGCCCAGGGCTCCCTTTTGCCTGGGGCTTAAGCCTCTACAGCCCCTTTGGTAATCCAGCCCTGGTCAAACTATCCCATGTCCCAGAGAAAAGGACACTCAACCGAGGGGGGGGGGGGAGCGGGGACAGAACCCCTAGACAGTTTATTACTGCTATAATCCCTGCTAATAGACTTTTTGCTAACAGTTATTTTGTCTTCTCTTTCCCTTCCCCACTTCATTCTAATTCCACAGTTCTGCTCCTTTCCCCACAAATCTTCATTTCCTAAAATGAACCTTCTTCCTCAAGCCTCTCCATTGTGCTACCTTCTCATCCAAAGCATGGGTCGCATTCTCCTTGATTCACCTCAGTAACTCCTGGAGCCTGTAAATATGCCACCACCTAGAATCAGAGACCAACATGGTCTAGCAAAAAAGTAGTAATGATAAATTTACATAAACATTAATATATTTACATAAGTATGAGTGTATTCTTTTAGAAGCCAGCCTTTCACCATAAAGTCCTACTGTGCAAGAATATAACTGCATGACATGCTGCTGTTAATCTGAAGAAAACACATATCTATGCTAAATTTCCAATATGGTTCCTGTGGACTTTTTTTCATTAATGACAAATCTGAAGGGGGGTGGGGGGAAGTCCTTGGGTATGTCTACACTGGAGGCTCTGTTAACTCAGCTTAGAGAGTCCATACTGAATGGTCCAGTCAATTGCCAGCATCCACACTGGCAGATGCTAGGTTGACAGAGGAGTGGTGCATTGTGGGTAGCTGTCCCACATTACACTGGGGCCTGGAGGCCAATTAGGTTGACTTAAGGGCACTCCCTGTCCACACTGGCTTAAGTTGACTTAATAAGGTCGACTTAACCATTAAGTCAACCTTCAGAGGTAGTGTTACTAAGTCGACATAAGGAAGTGCTTAAGGCAACTTAAGTGCCCAGTGTGGACGCGGCAGTCTGTAGGTCAACTTAACTGTCCTTAAGTCGACCTAAGGCTCCAGGTCATGTCCCTTGTTAGGAATACCCCTCAGGTAGCTATCAATGAATCCTAAAAATGTCACAAGGGAATTCTGAAACATCAAGCCGCTTGCAATATGGCTAGTTTTAGAGAAGCTGGGAATGATATTTCTGACTGTTCACTGGACAGTTGGGAGGTTTTGTTTCTCTTAAATTGTACTCCCACTATTTTTCTTCAGAAGAACTTGTCCCTGGCCCCTGGGGATGAGGTGGGGTGAGGAATTGAATAAATACCAGTTTCAGTCCTGAATAAGATTTGTTGTCTATTTGTATTGTATTAGTGTTTAGAGGGCACAATTATGTGTAAACTCCAGAGCTAGAAAATTTAGAGGGATGAAAATCCCTGCTCCCTCTGTGGAAGAAGAGGAAAAGCCTGCTCTGGCCAGGTTCATTTACATTGAATATAATATTGCTTACCCATAATTCTACCTACTCAGTTCTGTTGCTTTGAGTACAGTGCATATGTTTTGAATGTATAAACAATGATAGATTCTTTCTCTTTCTCCAGAGAGGGCATAGGCATTGTGTAGCGTATGCCTTACAGTGATTGAATCACTCTGGGCAGGATTTGCCTTGCATTGCGTAGGTCACCCTGGCTCTGTGCCTAATGCAATTGAGTTTGATAACAGAGCTCAGGAGAAAGGAAAGAGTGCTGCCCAAAAAGCTAGAAATTCTAGCATGAGGAGTAGGGAATCTTTCTATGGGTTCCATTTGTCTCTAGGTTCCTAGCCTAGATATTATGCAGCCTGTGTAGCAGGAACCTGGACTGGACTAATGGGTTTCTAGCCCTCCTTGTTATAAATGAAAGCTTGAAAATATGACCAGAGTGCATTCTAAAGGCTCAAATATAAGACAACTCCACCACCATCACCCTCAACTTTATTATTTTTAAGATAATCTCATATTTCTTTGGTTGCTTGGGGTTCCTCGGTAGCATGAGGCATACTCACTTGCTGGTGGATTGCTGTATCTTAATGTCTTTAAACCATCATTTGAGAACTTTAATAATACAGTCATAGGTTAGAGGCTTATTGCAGAAGTAAGTGGATGATGTTCCGTGGCCTGCATTGTGCAGGAGGCCAAACTAGATGATCATATTGGTCCCTTCTAACCTTAGAGTCTATGGGTATGTCTACACTAGAAAAAGTTAAGTTGACCTTATTAAGTCGACTTAACAAAGTGGCTCTTTTTAAGTCGACTTTATTAAATCAACTTAACATTGGACATAGGCATCCACCCTGGCATTAAGTCAACTTAATAAAGTTGACTTAAGGGCTACTCCCCATCCACACCATCCTTAAATCGACTTAAGAAGTTGACTTAAGGCTTAAGTTGACCTAAGGAGGGCTAGTTAATAAGTCGACTTAAGCTTTCATTAAGTCGACTTAAGGAATTTCTTAAGTCAACTTAGTGAAAGCCCAGTGTAGACATGGAGTAATTTAGGTCGACTTAAGTGTCCTTAAGTCTACCTAAATTGCTAGTGTAGACATACCCTATGGCTAAATAAATCTGTTAGTCTTTAAAAGTGCCACAGGACTCTGTTGTCTTTCTAAGAAGAGAGTGATCTGACAAAATACAGTGTGTGTAGACTTTTATAGAAGCAGGGTGGGAGTACTACTTATTTACAGATAACAATCCAGGCATTTCTGGGATCATCCTATGGACATGTCCTAGAAAAGAACCAATATACAATGTGTCCTAGGAGAAGAAACAATCAATATCAAAATTGGAGATTGCTGACCACACGCAAGAGAGAGATTTTCCTGTTCTGGCCAGAGCAAACCCCAGATTAAAATTGGTCATGTTTTACAATGGCCACTCCCACGATGTGTTCTGAGGAAAGAAAGCACGTGGGCTGATTGACAGTGTGACTTGATTCAATCACTTTTAATAGGAAATAATCCTTTGCTAGACTCCTGCCTTCATTCAAATAACAAGCATTTGCAAGCGTAAGATCATAAAGGTTGCAATCTTCTCTGCAGTGAAAACCATCTTTAGTTTAGTGATGAAGGGAAACAGATGTTCTCTCCTTTTATGCACTAATCTTCCTGTGTGCTCCAGAAAATTAAGGCTTGTGTGTATTTGTTTTCCTTTTTTTCTCTCTCTCTCTCTCTCGGAAGAAATGTCGCAGGGAAATCACTTAAAACAACATAAAGCAAAATTGATTTGGCTTTTTATGGATTAGAAGCCACAGGCATGTTGTCCAATTTTCCAGAAAATTAACAGCTTGTTTTAATAGCTCTCCACAAGGCAACCTCTTCATTTCCCTCCTGTCTCATGCTGTTCCTGATTTCATATAGGACACAATGTGTCAAAGCAACTTCTCTTGGCTGCCAAATCATGTGCAAGATCTATTGTTTTTCGGTGCCAAGTGTTCTTCATTTTGGGGTGAGGGAGATTGAGATTTATTCTTATTTCTTTTTCTTTTCTGTCTGATTTGGTCTCAAATGCATTTATAGATGCAAGTCCTCTGGAATTATTTCTCCAGATAAACAATTTCAGAAAAAATTGATCAATTGTCTGCCACATGTGATTTAATATTTATTCTCCTTATAGAATACTGGATCTGATTATGCAGAAGAAGATTCCTTTACTTTCTGCCTCATCCTACTGAAGTCATGGGAATTTTGGATGTGGAAGGAGTAAAAGAAAGAGGCTTTTGTCTCTCTCCTAAGTTTATTGCTGATTAAAAATTCCTTTTTATTAAAATTTTTGAGGATTAGTTTTTAGCCGTCTCGGGCCTGGGCCCTCATCTGATGTAAAATGATATAGTACTGACTTCCATGGAGCTCTGCCAGTTTAAATTACCTGAGAATCTGGCTGCGTATGGACAGAAAACTATACAGGATATCTCGGATTACATAAAATCCAATGAGATATAGAACAGAGAACTCGGGGATCTCATGTTCCCCTATGACCCACACGGATCCCATCTAGGGGAGCATAGAAAGCAGGATCTGCCCTCCCTCCTTAAAATTCCAATCCGAAGGAAGGAATCCAATCTAATCTCTATGGGAGGGAGGGAGGGGACAGGGCAAAGATTTGAGCTGGGGTAGGAGAAAGCAGGTCCTTTCCAGATTCTTTTCCATACCGTTGGGGGGGGGGGGGGGAAGGTGCGAGGGAATGACAAATTAGTGCAGACAAGCATTGCCAGCTCTGACTGGACACATTCAATGAGCCTCCCCAACTGGCCCCAGCCCGCACTCCCACTGTGACAGAAAGCATCACTGTATTTACATCCTACAAACTACTTTAATCTTTGTGCAAGATACCCTTGTGAAATATCATTTAAAAACTAATAACACAGTGATCATCCATAATCTTGTGTAATGTGTGCATGAAATATGTATTAAGAGTTATAAATGTAAATTTAAATTGCGATTACACTGTGTTTTGCCACACTAATCTAGACCAGGTGCAAAGTAGATTCTCCAACACAAAGAACAAGCTAATGCCTGTAGCCAGGTGTCATCAAAGTTGATTGGCAAATACCTGTCAAGTGGCCATCCTTTGGGAAAAGGGGGTGGGGGCAGGAACAGATCAATCTGCACTTTAGCAAACAGCATAGAACCTCTTTCACCATGAGACTGTGGCCTTGTATACACGAGCACCGTATTCTGCATTAAAAAACATTACTGCGCGTTAACAAGCACACTGTACATACGTGAAACGTTATTGCTGCGCACTAAGCGCCTTGTTGCTGCGCATTCCAACAACCACTCCGGCGAGAGTGGTAACACCACTTGCGTCTCATCTGCTGCGCGTTTGTGCTCGTGTGTAAGCTTACTGCACAATGAGCAGACTCAGGAAATGTCCCATCATTCCCTAGTCGTCCTCTCTGGACTTCCCCCCACCCTCTCTATGGAAGTGACGAAACTGTCTCCGCCTACAGTTGACTCCCTTGTTGCTACTGGCAACAAGGAAGACGCTAGGGAAACGCACTGCACCATGGGAAACATCCAGTTTACCCATGGTGCTTTGTGCTCCTTTCCTTCATCACATGATTGCAAGCAAGTACACAGGGAAATTGGAACGCTGGGATACGTGCCCAGAATACAGTGCGATAATGCGCATCACAGCGAGGAATCCTGTGACGTAGCAAGGAGCAACGTGTGTACAAGCTGCAGCGCAATAAAATCCACGTGAGTCTTACAGCGCAGTTAAGAAGTTGCGCTCTAATTTGATCGTGTAGAATAAGCCTATGTCTCTGTTCTCACAACTAGAATGAACTTTATAGTAATGCTTAGGAAGATGCATTTCAAAGGGTGACTAGAATATAAAAGTGAGGGGCAAAAATGCCCCTAGGTATCTTTCTCTCTCACCTAGCAAGACAAAGGAACCAGCCCTTTGCATTTGGGATGAGATTGTGAGCTGAGAATTTGGTCAACCACATGCTAGGAAGATAAGAATTTACCTTGAATTAAGGTTAGTTGGCAGTGTTTTATCCTTTTCCTCTTTTAACCAGATTTTTAAAAAAACTTTTACTGATTCTGGACTTTACATAACATCTTTTGTTAATGAACTTTTTTTTTTTTTTTAAAGTCTATACCAATCCAGTGCTTTTGTTTAAACTAAACTGTTCGGTAATGCCAATTAAAGTAGCAAACTGTTGAATATTGATCCTTTACAGGGATAACAAACATTTAATATCTGAACTGGGCATTCATCTACAGCACATGTCTGTTGGGGAAGATTCAGGACTGGGTGTGTGTGGGGGGGTCACCCCACAAACAGTAACCACAGCTGGTGGAAGCCAGAGTGTGACTGGTATGTTCTAACTCAAGTAAGATTTGCTGGACCAGGGCTGCAGCTATACACAAACACTCAGGATGTGATCTGGATGCTGTTAGGCTGTTTGTGAGTGGCCCTCGCTGGGACCTACAATAGGAACATTTTGTGAGGCACCCAAGGTTGTGGGATAAGTGGTGATACAGCCTATCACTGGTCTACATGGCAGCCCATAATGTGACACCCAGTCAGAGGTGGAAATGAATGATTGTCTTGATGACGGACTGAACCACTGATTAAGCAGAGTCAGGTGTGTGCACCCAATGCCCCAGAAAATCACTAGACCATTTGATGAGCCACGTAGAAGAAGCCAATGGTCAAGGAGGTCCCAAGACACAGAAGCAGCTGGTGCCAGAGTAGTACTGCTCTTTATCTTGCAAAGCTATGGAATATTCTTTCTGAGACTTCCCTGTGATCTTTCTTCCAGGTTACTCACAGTGGTATCCTGGAAATTAACCATGAACTCCTGGAGACTTCAGGACAACCCTGCAGGCTTGGCCGCAATTCTGTAGTGTGATCAGTGGAGCTGGTGTCAGAGGGCTCATGTCATGTTCCCTAGAGGAACTGTTAATAATGGCACACCAGCAAAATTCACAATGTGAGAAGCTGGTCCAGAAGCAACTCTGCCACATGTACAGAGCTGTGCAAAGGGCTTAATGAAGTTCCAGTTGCTCCACTGGATCAGCATTCAGCTTCACCCTTTGCTAATGGAACATGGTGGCTGCATCAGAACTGTGAGTGATCAGAAGTGCACCAGCTGGCAGTGTGAGCCATAGAACTTAGTTCGAAGCTGCCTGTAGCCCAGGATTTTGCAGTCACGCACGCTTGTCCCAGCACTGGACCTGGTGGAAGGAGGAGCTTGAACTTGAGCTATACACAGACCTACTATGCAGGTGGAGAACAAGAGCAGGGAAGTAAAACAGTCATTCTACTTAATTGGGGAACAAGGCAGAGAAATCTGAAGCTAACCCCTGGCTCAAGCTTTACAGCAGTCCTAGGAGCCCACTTTCAGGTAGTTAAAAGCTGCTATCAATTCCTCCCTCACTCTTCTCTTCTGCAGACTAAACAAGCCCAGTTTCCTAAGTCTCTCCTCTTAAGTCATGTGCTCCTGCCCCCTAAAAATTTCTGTTGCCCTCCTCTGGACTCTCTCCATTTTGTCCTCATCTTTTCTGTGGTGGGGAGGGGGGCATAACTGGTTACGATACTTCAAATGTGGCCTCCCCAGTCCCAAATAGAAGGGAACTTCCCTTGATCTACTGGCAATACTCCTACAAATGCTACATTTTCATTTTCTCATCTTAAACCCTGTATTCAGCTTCACTCTTCTGAGTGAAACAACTTCCACGTCAGTGCTGTGGCGATCATGTCTCTGGAGCAGAAGGAACCATACTGCCCAGAGAAATAAGGCAGCAGTGTGGAAGCTAATGACTTTGGCAGAGATGCTTCTTGCAGGTCATGGAAGATCTGCCCAGATCTCAGTAGAGCTACATAATTGGAGTGATGAGACCCTAGGGCTTGGTCTTCATGGCAAAAAGTTGTGCCTGTTGTTGTTGTTTAATACATATTAGTTGTATTGCTGTAAAAATCCTAGTAGAAACAAGGTTTAGGCAGCTTTTATCACAATGTTGGGAGGCCAAGTCCAATCTTATACCATCCAGTTGACCCATACAGTTGACCCATCTTCCAACATCACACTATAAACTATGCATGTCTTGTCTCCACTAGGATTTTAAAGTGACAATCTAATATTACTTATTTCACTGTAAAAAGTGGACTCTTTTTACAGTGAAAACATGATTTCAGTCTTTTTCTGGAGGAAACATCACCCAACACAGCTGAATAGAAGAATGAGGAGGAAAGTCTGTAAGTGCATTTTCTGCTCCCTTGTGTGGGTTGCTCCTGCCTAGGAAAGAACAATGGCTTAGGAACCAAACAAAGCCTAAGCTATAGAGAAAACCTAAAGAGAGAAGAAAAAAATTCAAATTCCACACGGGAAAGGGAATTTGCAGTAAAATATCTGAAATCCATGGTTACCCTTTATCACTCTATACTGAAATATATCGTAGTTTTTCTTTAGAAGAAAATCCACCTCACCCCTCAAACCCCCAATAATAAGCTAGATCCAATATATTTTATTTTTTTTCAAATAGTGATGTTTAGGATTGATTTCAATTGTAAGTTCTGAGGAAGTATTTGCTTTTTATGGTGATACATTGTTTTAAAAATATATCTGAGTATGTATACCTTGCCAATTGCAGTGATGTCTGAGCACCTTGGCTGTGTCTACACTTGCAAGTTAGGTTGACTTAAGAAGGCTTAAGTTAACCTAACTTAGTCCCTGTCCACACCAAGCTTTCATTAAGTCAACTTCAGGGCTTCCTTCAGTCGACTTAATAACAAGTCGACCTAAACGGCGGTAAACGGCTAAGTCGATTTGTTAAGTTGACCTAAAACCGGTGTAGATGCCCTACATCCACTTAGTTCTCTATGTCGACCTAGGGATGGGGACAGGGGAGCCGTGATCTGTTCTTGCCGGGAAGCCTCGGTGTCCTGGGAAGAAGGCAGCCCAGGGAGAGGGCAGCCACAGCTGCCTTCTTGTCGGGACCCCCGTGGGTCCCAGGGAGAAGGGAGCTCTGGCTCCCTTCAACCGGGGAGCCATGGGTCCCTTGTCCCTGGGAGACCCCTCAGGCTGGGAGCCGCGGCTCTCCGTCGACTTCAGAGTCTAGTGTAGACTCTGTAAGTCAACTTAACAAGGTCGTTTTTATGTCAACTTCAATCAACCTTGTTATGTTGACTTAACAGAGTCGACTTAGTTTTTTACGTGTAGACATAGCCCTTGACAATTAGTTTCAGTGTGTAGTGTTCTTTAAAGGGTGAGGTGAGAAGCTCCTTCTAAGACCATGTCCTTCTGCTTTTAGACTAAGTGAGAGACAGAAGGCACTGGTTAACTCAGACACTCTGCAGTGACATTGTTATGATACAGCATTGCCACCAGATCATGTTTCATTAATATGTTATGGGATGAGACAACAGCATCATGACCTCGAAACCAGGGCATAACATAAAGATGCAAATGTGATGACTGGTGACTTTGTTTTGTGATAGTACAACATAGTTTTAAGAGCGTTCGAAATTAACTGTATTGAGGTCCTTCCCAATCCTAAAATAAACCCTTTGTCCTGCACCATTGTCAATTATTATTACTGCTGACTAAAAACATTTGGAGTGGTACATGATACTGTCTGCTAATGCTGGAGACACAAGGTACAAGAGAACTGCTGGTGTCGGGTTTCAGCTAAGTGATTTAATAAATTAACTTTAATGTAACCTGTAGGTCCTATGTCATATAACAGCTTGGCAAATGAAATGGAATATGTATTATCTGAAAGATGAAAGCTCATGTTAGCATCTGAATGGGGTTTGTAGACCTGACTGGAGTGCTCATTGAACTCCAGTTTTGTTATACTCCCTTGTGAATTATTCATGTAACACAGATCCTGGTCATGGTGGTGAAACAATCACAAAATAAGAGATGAGTCAAAACTAGCAATGTTTATTTGACTCTCCTCCCTATCCCAAGCTTTGGGAGTTTAGGTAAAATGTGACCCCAGAACAAGTCTTCCTGGGTTTTACCAATACAGAGCCCATGTGACACAACCTTATCATTAGGGGCTGAACTGGGAGTCGGATCAGATCCTGGCTCTGCAACAGACTTTCTTTGAGGATAAATACACCAATGTTTGAAGTGTTCAGATACTCTGGAGCTGGGGGCCATAAAATTACCTATATAGATAGTAACCATACTTATCATGGAAGGGATGGGGGATCAGAGTTAAGATATGTGCCAGAGATTTTGCTCTATAGTGCTTTCTAAATAATATATCTATGATATTTGGAATCCATCCTCATAAATATAGTTTTTGAATCTGTGACATATTTTCTAGTGAATTTAATACTAACAGGTATAACTAAAACAGCTGTGTTGCACAAGTTCCCCTTAAACATCTTGTCAAGATGCCTCAAGCCTGATTTGAAGGGATCATACTTCCATGATGAGGAGAACGTTTAGTCACTGTCACCTCTGCAGAGTCTTACAATAGAGAGGGCTGTCCTTTGGGGGGGGGGGAGTGAACGGGGTGATTGCCCCAGGCCCCATGGTTATGTAGGCCCCGCGGTGTCCTGCTCCCAGCAGGGCAGTACGGGGCCCGTGCCATGGCCTCTCGCTCAGCCGTGCTTCCCGAAGGGAGCAGGGCGGGCCAGGAGTGCTCCCCCGACTCCTGGGCTGGCCCTGTTCCCTGCCTCCAGGGCGGAGCAGGCAGGCCCAGGGGTGGGGCCGGTGCAGGGTCCCAGCTGCGGCTGGAGTGGTGGCAGCCTTGCCCAGGGCTGGGTCCCCGCCGGTAGGCAGCCACGGGGACTGCCCCCCGGGGCCACGGCCTCGGCTCCCTACCGCCTGGGGCCGGGGCCGCAGCCTCGGCTCCCTGCTGCCCACCGAGGCCAGGGTCTCGGCTCCCCGGTGCCACAGTGTCGGCTCCCCGGGGCCGCGGCTCCTCGGGGCCACAGCGTCGGCTCTCCGCCGCCACCTGGCAGGCAGCCTCGGTTTCCAGGGCTGGCTCCCTGGGGGGGGGTGACCGGAGTCCCTAGGGGGCAGAGCGGGCTGGCCTGCTGCACTCCCCACCAGCATGAGGGGGCAGGGACCCACCTAGGGTGATTAGCCCTGGGCCCCACTCCCCCCAAGGGACGGCCCTGACAATAGATATATCAATAGGGATGGGAAAACTTATCTGCTAGGAACTGGGCTCATGCAGCAGGTAGCAAAAACAGGCAGCAAGATCCTTTTAATAGTTGCAGATCTCAACTGGACTAGAACCTGCAACTGAGACATGAAAAGCTCAGAAGTACCTGATCAATCCAATGAATCATCAGCCCCTCAATTTGATGCAGCTTATTGCAACAGGAAGGTTTTTTGTTTTGTTTTGTTTTTTCTTTTTTCCGGCTATTGCTTATCAAAGATTATTGAATGATATTCTTAAATAGATGAAGTAAGGAAAATGCAATTAAAAATGCATGAATAATTTATTTTCCTCTCCTAAAAATATCACCTGAAGCTGATACAGAGTATGCCTGAATAAGGTCCCTCATTCAGAGTGGGAAATATCAAATAACACATCACTCTATTGATATCAGTAGTTTATAAAAGAAATACAGTAGGTTAAAAGGCCTGAATGACAGCAGTTCTAAAATATTTGTTCTCAATGGGATCAGGACTGTTTTACTTCCTAGATTCCAACCACTGAAATCAAAGATGCAACACCAATTTAAACTAGCTAAGTCTATGACCCAATAGACTCCATGAGTGAAAAGTGACAGTAGTGAATAATTTCCTGACATGCATATACAGTGAAGGGTTCTTCCTTTGGGAAGAGATGGGCAAACTTAAAGGAATTGTTTGGGTTTTAACTATTGGTAGCAAATTCACCTTTTGCCTGTTGCAGCCCTTTAGGTTTGGCCGTTTGTTCTACTATCGAAGGGTACGTCTACACTTAGAAATTAAGTCGACTTAATTTAATCTGCGTCCACACTACATTTTCCTTAAGTTGACTTAAGCAGCTGCTTAAGTTGACTTAAGGAAAAATAAAGTCGACTTTATAAAACCTCGTTTAAAGTTGACTTTACTGGCTAAGTCGACTTTAGAAAGTCGACTTAGCCAGTGTGGATGTGGAGTAGCCCTAAGTCGACTTTAAGTCGATTTAGGGGGCTTTAGGGCTTCCCTACTGCCCTCCCTCACATGGTGGCTGGCACAGCCACAGCCTGGCGTGCCCCCCCACAGGGCAGGGCAGAGCCCTCCCCACCCTGCTCCTATGCCCTGCCAGGGTCCCTGTCCCCCTTTGCCCCATTGTACCAAGGTACAATGAAGCAAAGCCTGAGCCCCCTGGCACCGTGGACCTGTCCCAGGTACACCTAGCCCCTACAAGTCGACCTAGGCATCCAGTGTGGGAGTGGCCCTGATTTTTAGCAGGGGGTTGGACTAGATGATCTTGTGAGGTCCCTTCCAACCCTATTGTTCTATGATTTGGCAGGGTCCCCTCTAAGTCGACTTAACTTTTGAATGTGGCCATGCTAAGTTGACTTAAATTAACAAGTGTAGACATAGCCAAAAACCTTGTAATATTTTTGGAATTCATGAGGGCTATAAGCAAGAGTTATCAATGTCTGTACCAAACAACTGTTATCAGAAGTTATGGGTTGGATGGAGGGATTTCTCAGTGAGGTTCTATTGCTTGTATTATGTGAGAGATCAGACTTGATGGTCACAATGGACCGTGGCATGATGTGGCTTGATGACATTGTGTAGTGCTATATACAGCTGGCATTTTTGTGGAGTGCAACTTATTAGCCCAAGTCCAAAGCATTCCATATATGGATTATTCCTACATAATTTACTAGATTGTGAACTCTTTAGGGGAATCTCTTTGCACTGTCTCTTCACAGTGCCTAGCACAAAGGGATCCTAGTCCATTACTGAGGCTCCTAGATGCTACTGCGATATAAATAAGAGAAATTCAAATGGGACAGATTCTGATCTCTGTTCTTACTCTTCTTACAGGCAATTTATCATAGACAGGAGCAGTTCTTAGCAAAGAAGACTGCAAAAAAAATCTCCAAGCAAGCATTAGGAATTAAATCTATCCAAACAGAGCAGGTTTGAAGTTCATTGAGGGGTCCTCATGAAGCTTAAACAGCTGAGGTAGAAATTATTGCCAAAAGGGGACATGCATTTTCTCACAAATGATTGAAGTTAGAAATGGCAAAGATCTAGTCATGTGTTTTTTCAGCATATGGGACGTGACCCAGAAATGGTTTGTAAGGCAGCATTTATGGATTGCACCAGTCATGTGAGAAAGGAAAATACTTGGCTCCTAACAACTTGGATTGTGCCAGCAGAAGCAAGGGCAGGTGAAGTAAATGGCATCTTGCTCTCTCCCACCACTCCTCAAATATTTCCTGGGGAGCATATGCCAAAGAGAATAATCAGGATTTTTAACCACTTCTAGCTCAGTAAAGGTTAAGGAAATGTAATGGACCAAAGAAAAGGCAGTCCTGTAGCCCTCTGATAAATATCAGAGGCCTGTTGCAAACAGAAGTGTGAGAGCTTCTCAAAGATCAGATCACCAGAACCTGTTATAAGGAAAGCTTCCTTTCCCTGACTCCAGTCTGGAGCCAACAGAATGTACCCGCTGAGTGCTCCACACAGGGCAGAGAAAATTTTGCATCTCAAGTCTGAGAATGCATCTTACTCCTTGTACTCAAATCTCAGTCCTTTGCAAAGAAGTATGAGACATTTTGTAGAGGAAGCCTGCAACCAAATAATGCCTCCTCCCAAAACAAACCACCCTCCCCCGACTACTCTAGTTTTTCTCCCTAGGGCCAATGCAAGATTATTCCCTACACTACAGTTTCTAGGGCCTGTTTCAATCAATTGTTAAAGAGTTTAAGAAATGTCCCTAGGGTGGTTGCTTCAAAATTATAGGGGGAGTTGGTAATGATCCATATATTTAGATTGCCTAACACTTTCCTGATAAAAGTTCTGGGCTTAAACTAGTTGATGCTGTTTGATGGAGTCATTGTAAATCTGCACATAATAGAAGTTCTTTTAACTTTTTTTTTTTAGCGCCCTCCCTCCAAGAAATTGCGTTAAAAACTACATTAAAATAACATTATTTAAGTTACAAAATGAACCACTCAAAAATTAGGATAAATGCCAGATTTACAGTTTCCTGTGAAACTTTAATTTGGCCCTCTTCAAGGTGTGTATTATGATAGTCTTTAATAACACGAACACGTTTCCCCCTGCCCCCTTATTAAGAACCCTGCCTCATTTAACACACAGGATGGATTCAAAATGGGCCAAATGAAGATTTCCCGACACCTTTTAATCAAGCATTTCCTAATTTTTTTGAGGTTTCAACTCTACAACCTTCATAATGATCTGTTGATTTACACCTTTGTATTTGATTATTAAAGTACCACTCAGCAGTTCCAACTGAGATAATACCTCTAGTGGGCTAGGATATCAAATCAAGAGCCATTAGAGAATAACATTTTTCTTTTCGACCACAGCCTCTTTTAATTCCACATTCTTCAGAGTGCTGAATTTGCTTTACAAATGAAAATAAATAAATTAAAAAGGTATGCAAAATCCTTGATTTCCGGGGGCAGGCCAGTTTGGAAAAGCCATGCATATCTGAAGCAGTTACCCACTTCTTCCTATCATTATAACATGATTTCCCTTGAATATCTTTAAATATCCATTGCACCGTGCCAGGTCACATCAAGTCACTTTGCTTTGTGAGACAGAACATTAGCCCACTCAATGTGACATGCTTGTTGCTTCATGTCACAAATCTTCAAAGATATCACAGCCTTTTAAAAAATGAATGTAGAAGTTTACCATGGATACAAAATGCTTTTATTCTGTTCATATTTGAAATACTTTTAAATATTGAAAAACAAACAAAATATTGTTTAATTTCCATAAACAACACACTGAATACATTAAAGTGTGTTCATTGGAATAATGTGGGGAGAAAAGGAATACCAACAGGTTTTTTTTAATTATTCAGTAGCTTTTTTTTTTTTTTCCCCCTCATTGGGACATGTATGAGGTAGGTTTGTGGAGAGGTATTATTTACAATATAATTCATTGGCATTTGTAAAGAAATGAACAAAGACCTATAAATTGGAGTGGCTGTATTGGAACTAAGCTGATTAACACCAATTCAAGATTTGGTCCCTAGTACCTCATTTTCGTACAGCTCTTATTCAAAATAAACACATAAAAAATAGTGAGAACTGCTAAGAAGGACAGTCAGTTCTCTATCCTGATCCAGTTGGAATCATGGGCCGTTAGTTTTGGAGTGCCATGTCTTTTTCTTATTACAGCCCCAAATTTAATCATGGGCTGTTCATTTTCAAGATGGTGTCAGAATTTCTTCTGCTTTGATTCTTGGGAGAGTATTATAATAAAGAGGCTTTTCTTACAACCTGATGTTAAGAAGGGTAGGGCTCTTCCTTACATCCTTTGGGAAGTGTTCAACAAGCTGTACCTCCAAATGCTTTCACTGGTAGTGTCATAACACCTTCAAAAGAGCCAGATCTCCACCAGATGGTGATATCAGTGGAGCTTTGAGAGATCTGAGGATCTGGCACAAAGTTGTCTGATGGCTTGAGGTCTTTTTTTATCTTTGTTGTTGCTCTTAAGGCAGTCATATGAACATGAGAGTTGCCCTTCTATATCAGACCTGAGGTTTATCTACACTGGCAATTTAAGTCTACTTAAGGAGGCTTAAGTCGACTTAAATTAAGCCACGTCCACACTAGGCTTTCATTAAGTCGACTTAAGAAATTCCTTAAGTCGACTTAATGAAAGCTTAAGTTCACTTAGTTACTACCACTCCCTTAAGTCGACTTAAGGACAGTGTGGATGTGGAGTAACCGAGAAGTAGACTTTATTAAGTCAGCCTAAAGTGCTTAAGTCAACTTAACAAAGTGGACTAAGATGACTTAAAGCTAAGTTAACGTAGTCCACTTTGTTAAGTTGACTTAAAGTCAACTTAACAAAGTTGACTTAACTTTTGTAGTGTAGACATAGAGCTCCACAGTAGGCTGATCTAGGGCTCATCCTGAACTCCAGTAGTCAGCGACTGGCACAAACCAAGAAGCATATGATTTAATAAAATTAAAGTCAAGTTTTCATTTCAGTTTGTCATCCTTCATTCTTTTCTCCTGGTCCATTTTCCCCTCCTTTTCATTTTCTCTTCTCTCCTTTCACTTCTCCTCCTTCCCATTTATATTTTCCCCTCAGTTGCTATGTTTAGTAGAAGCTGTGGGAAACCAACTCAGAATTATGAGTGTTAAAACTCCCAGCTGTCAGAATGGAGTGTATGGACATTTTGATTTCCTCTGCTAAGGAGTCCCAAAGCTTTGGCATTCTTGTCAAGAAACCCTGCTCAGCTGCTCTTGTGAGCCTGTAGTTTGATGCTGGTTGAGATCTTCCTAGTTCTTGAGGGATATAGCTGTTGTGGGAGATCAGGGTTTAAGAGAGAGATTTGTTACAGTACATTGATCTGATTCAACAGAGGAGGCCTTTAAAATTAAGACTGTAATTTTGAAAAGATTTGATTCCGCTTCCCCTCCCCCCCACCCACACAAGGAACCAATCTAATGAACAAAGCAATGGAACGATGTGTTCTTGACAGCTGGCAATGATGATGAGGAGTGGAGCTGCTTCATTCTGAACTAAATGAAGCTTTTTATGTCTGTATCCTCCTACCAACATTTGGTGAATTACAGAAATCCAGCCTGGCGGTCAGTCTATTTTTCACCAGCCATGATGGGCATGTGACCGAGTCAGAGGAGGTGCTTTGTATTGCTTCAAATGCTCCTAGACTGTCTTTTTTCCATTTATATGATGAATTCAGCAATGGGGTTTGTTGATGATAGGGGTGGGGGAGGGTATGTTTTCCTATCTGGTCTGGTTGCTGTTCTTCAAAGAAGCAGACATGGGAAATCTTTTCCTAGGAACATGGTGACTGTAGAGAGATGCTTGTAGAAAGTTGTGATTTTAGAGACACACCCTAGCATGGGTCAGTGTTGTGTGACTTGGAAGATGTGCGCTACAGGTGATCTAACATGGCTACACATCTGGGAATCTCTCCTGTCTGTTGTTGTTCAAGATCTATTCCTCACTCATTCAATGGCGTGGTCTTTAATGAACCCTCAAGATTATTACAGTGACGTTTCCTCATCCTGAGCAGAACTGGCTTTCAGGCTGGTGTAGAGGCAATCTCTGTTGAAAGAGGTTTTGCAGTACGGATTTTAACTGTTGTAGTAGCAGAGGAAATGGGAAAAAGAGAAGCCTCAGTTATGGCACAGGATTTCAGGAAAACTTTGTCCTGCCCTTTAACTGGGTCTGATCAGTTTTCTTCCAGGGTAACTAGTTTCTTCCTTCCTGTTTCATCTATATAAGGATGTCAGAGAACTATGGAGATCAGTAAGGGTGGTGGGAGTGAAGGACAATTTAGGCTGTGTACCTATACTATCGCAATGATTAGTGAGACTGTACAAATATCTTACTGCATTTTCCACTTCCTGACTCTTGGTTGAATGTGATTTTACTCATAATCCAGTCTAGCATTTAGAATCGTAGAATCTGAGGGTTGGAAGGGACCTCATGAGGTCATCTAGTCCAAGCCCCTGCTAAAAGCAGGACCGCTCCCGCTAAATCATCCCAGCCAGGGTGTTGTCCAACCGGACCTTAAATATCTTCAAAGATGGAGATTCCACCACCTCCCTAGGTAACCCATTCCAATGCTTCACCACTCTCCCAGTGAGTAAGTTTTTCCTAATATCCAACCTCGACCTCCCCAGCTGCAACTTGAAACCATTGCTCCTTGTTCTGTTAGTTGGGTCCATTAGTTTATGAAGTTTGGAGTCTGGTGATGGAAACGTCTTCCTGCCAAGGTACCAGAATTCTCATTTCAGCTCGAAGCAAGCAGTGATCCGATGTGCTGCTAGTATTTCTTCTATCCTAAATTGACGTGCCAATCTAAGATGTGACCTGCTACATAAGTGGTCCTGAGATCACCTCTGAACAATCCAAGTTAGAAAAAAGTTTTGGCCTGCTGTGTCAGAGTGGTTGTGAGAGTATGTCTTAATTGATGGCAGCACTGCTGGCAATGCAGGATAGATTTCTGTGGATTTGATTGAGCGGCAGTGATGACTCACTCAGTCAAACCCAGAAGTCGACTCTGTTAATCCACCATGGCAAGCAATGTAGTGCTGTGTCAATGGGAGAGCATTTTTCATTGGCACAATGCAGTAAGTGAACATCAGGAAGTTGACGGGATATACACAAGTTACTGTACATAGCATGTGTATCTCCCATCAATTTATGCTGAAATCCATGACCAGCATCAGGGCCGTCCCTAGGGGGGAGCGGGGCCCAGAACCAATTGGCCTAGGTGGGGCCTCCATCCCCCATGCTGGTGGGGAGTGCAGGGGGGGTGGCCTGCTCCGCCCTCCAGGGACCCTGGTCCCTCCCCCCCCAGGAGCCAGCCCTGGAAGCCACGGAACCGCCACCGTGGCCCGGGCCCAGGGAGTCGAGGCTGAGGCACGGCCCCGGCCCCGAGCAGAGGGGAGCTGCGGCTGCGGCCCCGGAGAGCCATGGCCCGGGGAGGCGAGGCCGCAGCCTGGGGAGGCAGGGAGTCGAGGCCGCGGCCTGAGGTGGTGGGAAGCCATCCCCAGCCAAGGCGGCTGCTGCTGCCCCAGGTGCAGCCAGGACCCCAGGTAGACCCAGCCAGCCCAGAGGCTGGGGCCCAAGCACCAGCCCTGCCCCTGGGCCTGCCTGCTCCGCCCTGGGGGTGGGGATCAGGGCCGGTCTAGGGACCAGCCAGGGGAAGTGCTCCTGGCTCGCCCTGCTGCCGAAGGCTGTGGGAGCAGGGGGAAGCGCGCCCATGGGGGAGCTGCGGCGTGGGCCCCACACTACCCCGCTGGGAGCGGGATGGTGCGGGACCCACGTTACTGCAGGGCCCGGGGCAATCGCCCTGTTCGCCCACTCCGAGGATGGCCCTGACCAGCATAGACCAAGCCTTAGCCTCCAAGAATAATGAACCTTGGACTCCACCACCATGTGAATTGGTCAAACTATCTGCATACTTGCATGTACATTTCTTATGCTGTAGTTGATCAGATTCTCAGCAGGCCTTCCTCCATTAACACACCAACCTCCTACGAGCACATTGCAACTGTGTTAGTTAGCACAAGAATCCTGGGTCTGTGTGCAAGAGATGCATTGGCTAAGGATATTTGGGGACCAGTGTGTCAGTTGTTGATAGGAAGACATTATAGTGCTTTACTAGATCCTTTCAATGGAATCCTGGAAGTCTAAATGATCCATGCATTCTTGGGGAGATGGGACAATGTGGCTGGTCTTGCTACTGGATGGAAAGAGGCAAGGAGTCGCCTTTTGTTCCTTTTCTTTTAACTTACTGGATAGTCTTCCAAATTTTTAGATGAAAGATATTCGGGGGGGGGGGGTTCTTAACTTGGCTTAAAGAAATTTACTTTTTTTTTATTGGCTCTCGTAATAGTACTTTTAACCAATTTAGAGACAGAGCAAAGAAGCACTGGCTGAATACTGACAAGATTATGTGAATTCTGTCACTCTTCCATCTAAACTCCATAATATAAAACTATGATCTGGATGGAGAATCTCATGAATTGTCCGAACTATTTCCAGAAACTGGATTTTATTATTTTCCCACAAACCTATTCAGCGACATCACATATAAAATATCTTTTTATTAAAGTACTTACTTCATGCAGACACTGCTAACAAAAGATTGTAGAGATCCGCAAGGGCAAGAGGACCGAAGACACGTTTTATCATCAATCTGTCTATATCTGGGACATTTTTGTTCTTTACCATATTTATTTGTTGAAGAAGGGAAAAAAAAATACCAGGACAAATTCATCCTTCAGAAGCGAGCAGCAATTGCCAGTGAGTTCAGTGGGAGTTTGTATGTGCAGCACAGAATTTGGCCATTAGCAACTAAGTTTTACTTGCATGATTTTACACACAGCCAACTAAGGATCTGGCTGTGTTTGAATTCTGTAGCCCTTATATTTGATTCTGTAATATATTTTTTCCCCTTTGGAATGCTGAATATGCTTCTATTGTATTCAGTGAACAGTAGGAGATTATTCCTGTGGCTAATCTCTGTAAATTAGTATGACTAACACTTTTCTAAGGTGGCTTTTTCTGTAGACGTCACATCATTATCTGACTGATCTGTACTTTGTCTAAATCAATGGAAGACAGTGCCATCTGAAAGTAGGTAGGTGAAAGTGACGCACATAGCTGAGCCAACTTAAATGCAAATAAGGTTAATTAATTCTTATTTTTCTCCCTCAGCAATTTCCTCACAGCAGACGAGATTGGAATTAACTGGAAATGGCCCAATCTTATGTCAGCTGCCCCATTGTGGTTTGTACCTGGGACCTTTAAGTTCCCAGAGTCCTGCTCTCTGGCTCATCTTGGTTCCCCTATGCATAAGGCAGTGTAAGTTAGGCTATGTCTACACTACAAGCTAGCGATGTTATTGCCCAGTTTATGTGCATAGACACAGACTAGCTGGATGAGAGCTGAGTTTGCACCTCCAGTTTCACAATCCTAGCATTCAATGTGAATGTAGTTTAACAGACAGTCCAATCAAACACATGGTGCATCTACACTGGTGCCTTAGGGTGACCTAGGGACACTTAAGTCAATGTACAGAACTCTGCGTCCACACTGGGTGCTAGTTAAGTTGAGTTAAGAGCTTCCTTAAGTCAACTTAATAACACTTAAGGCTTAAGTCGACCTTATTAAGTTGATTTAAGTCAACTTAAACCAATGTAGATGGGTATGTCTACACTACAGGCTCTGTTAAGTCGACTTAACAAAGTTGACTTAAGTTGACTTTAAGTGTATATGCTCCGTTAAGTTGACATAACAAGGTCGACTTTAAGTCGACTTAACAGAGTCGACTTAACAAGTGTAGACATAGCCTTAGAGACCTAGGAAGCATAAGGAGGAAAAATTTAAATTGGTCCCCTACTTTTAGTTACACCTATTGTGTTAAGTTAGATGGACTATATACACTCAAAGGCTATGTCTACACTGGCAATTTAAATTGACTTAAGGAGGCTTAAGTCGACTTAAATTAAGCCATGTCCACACTAAGCTTTCATTAAGTCGAATTAAGAAATTCCTTAAATCAACTTAATGAAAGCTTAAGTCAACTTAATAACTACCACTCATTAGGTCGACTTAAGCCTCCTTAGATCGACCTAACCCTTCCTTAGGTCAACCTAAGCCCAGTGTGGATGCATAAGTCCACTTTGTTAAGTCGACCTAAGGGCAGTTAGGTCGACTTAACAAAGTGGACTAAGTCGACTTAAAGTGTTGCCACTTGTTAAGTTGACTTTAAGAAGGTCAATTTTCAACTCGAATTAAAGTCGACCTTATTAAAGTCGACTTAACAAAAGTTGCCTTACTTTTCTAGTGTAGAAATAGCCAAAGAGTCAAAAGTATTAGCATAACTTTATCACTATTCAACATTAAAAATTGTTTAACAAGATTCAGAGTCTGGTATACAGAAACCTCAGGCTGCTTAAAACCATGGCAAACACCCCATCAAAAGAGCCTTTCTATCATTTATTAAAGATGCAGAAAAGAAGGGGAAACAGCTCAAGCATTTGAGACATAATGGATTAAGTAGGCTTTCATTTTAACAACATCCGTTGTTCACTTTCCCTTTAGTTGGAGAATCTTCAGACGGAAAAAAATATGTTTGTCAGTGCTTTAAGATGGTAATAACTGTTCTTTCGGTGGAGGAGGGAGAAGAAGTTAGTTTGAGTGGGACTGGAGCTGTTGTTGAAGTTCAATCCCATTTCCTAAGAAGACAAACACACAAAAGATGAGAGACAAGAATAACAAAGATAAAATTGCAGCTTCTGTCCTGGTGTTGACATTCACTTGCAACCTCACTGCTGGAAAAACAGAGGCTCACCAGACAGTCTTACCAGATGCTCTGCTACCTGGCAAACTTGTACCAGGATGGGGCTGTATAGGGCATTGGATTAACTGTCTCTTTCTGGTCACAGACCTACAGCAGTGTTGCAAAATACAGTCTTGGCTGGCTAAAACAGCCTTCTACTAGACAGAAGGTAAAAAGGAGAGGGATAGAAAAGAGAAGAAATAAATTGAGGAAGAGAAAAGATACAGGCAGGCTCGGGGAGAGACATTCACACACCCCAGGCAGTTTTCAGGATTCATCTGAAGTTGGTGCAGGTAATAATTTAATCTCTCTCTATGACAGTCTGGTCAGGACATTTCTCAGGATTAGGACAAGAAGATTAGTGGTGCAGGGCGAAGGAGGTGGTAGCCAAGATGGTGAAGCTCTCACCTTCTCCTTCTTTCAGTCAGCCAATGCCACCATCACCAGATTTTCTCCTCCACCAACTTTCCTCTCCTACTCGCGCGCTCTCTCTCTCTCCCCCCCCTTTTTTAAAAAAGGAACCCCCAGAAGGAGCGATGGCCAGACTAGTCAATCCCATTATTTTGTTCATCAATTAATCCTAATTTCAGACACACACCTATCTTGATTCACTGATTTCTGATCTCACATGTCTCTTGTTTTCCAAGAAAAATCTTAACACAGTCCTTGAGTGATATCACTAGGCGTATTTGTTTGGACTAATTCAGGGTTTCTGTCTTGCTGTTGCAGCTTTCCCCATCAACATTAGTATTATAAATTTTTGAGGTATTTTATGAACTTCCATTCACTTTTTACAGTTGAGCTCCTAATTAGGATAAACATGTGGGCCTAATTGTTACAACATACCTTTTCTTACTTTTTGGTGAATGAGTTAAACCAAATTAGTATTCTTACACACATGAATAGAGGGTGTATAAGTAGGTCTAAAGCAGTCTTATTACAGGGGATCTAAATTGGTGCAAGAAGGTCAGATTGACACCATACAGATCTTTCCTGAATCTGATCTTGTCTCCCTGGTGTTTTTTAACATAAGTCTTGTGATTAAGTTTGGGTATGGTCTTCAGCTCCAGTTGGGTCTTAGATGAAGGTTTTCAAACTGTGGTCCAAGACCGACCAATTGACTTTGTCACAATTGGTGGTCTGCAGAGATGTAGCTGATCACATGGAAGAATTGGCATTTCTAGTAGCTAAATTGAATTAAAACAGAAACAAAAAACATGAAATGCTTCCTTGACCTCTCTGTTCTATGGAAAAGGTTGCTGTGCTTCTCCCTGAGATATAAGATGATTGTGAATGGGAGAGGAAAGGGTCCCAGCTGTTGTGAATGGGAAGAAAAATGAACTGTTGGACAATCTCAGTATTAAATTGCCACCCACACTGTGGAAAAATTTGTGAATACCTTCTATATGATGATTTATTTATTCACATCAATATTGTGTAGGGTCCATTCACAGTTTCACCTGGTTGAATGTTCTCATCCATGTTTCTTCTTGGACTTACAGTATCAGATCTGGTGCTCTTTAATAAAATTGCCCTGATGACTTTCCAATATAAAATCTCTCTGAAATTTATCCCGTGGTGACAAAAATCTTGCAGAGGTGGTTTTCTTTTGTTTTCCAGAGACTTTAAAATCAGAAGGGACACCATTTTCTCATTGCCTATGCCCACTTGTCCACACAAGGACATAAGGCACCCACTGGATAGGCTATTTGTATTGTGGGTCACTGCAGGGCATAGAAAGAAGCTTCCATGAGATTGCTGCTCTTCATCCTACATAGGTGGGTGGAGAGTGAGTAGGCATAGGGGAATAGGTGGAACTTTGGCTTCAATAAACAGAGCTAAGATGGCACAAAAGGGTAATTGCTACTCTATTGGGGAACAATGGAGGAATGGATTGTGACCATGAGGCACAATTCACGCTCTGAAGAAACAGCTCTTGGGGCAGGCAGTACCACCTATGTTCTGCCCCTAACTCAGTGCAGGTTGTCATTTCACATGGAAAAAAAGGGCTAGATTGTATTTTCAGTTCTCTATTCAGTTGCATTCTGTATTACCCACCCCCAGGTTGTTGCTCATTCACAACCTGCTGCACAAATGAAAAAAGTGCAGTCTCATAAGACGTTACACATACTGTGTAACTATCAAAATAACCAGCTCTGCCAGAGGTTTAAAGACTGGCTTCATCAATGATGTTGGGGATTTGGGGCAGTGGAAGGTTGGGTCAGGAATGGTTATTTTTTTAAGCAAAGTACAAACAAAAAACAAAGCCAGTGTTAAAATATATTTAAAAGATGCCACAAGGATCTACTGTTTTTTCTAACAGTATGCCGTGGATTATAACAACATACATTTGACTGAAGACTTTTTAATATTCTCTTTCTTCATTGCAAGCTGTTGCAAGTATGATACCATTATTATAAATCTTAGCTTAGAAATTATTTGCCTTTAACCTTGCTCAAAGAAAAATCAAATGATTGAATAATGAAATAGAGGAACTGGGAAAAGAAAGGGAAATTTTTTTCTGCACAAACCCTTATTTGGCCATAGCTATATGGAATGATTTTGGCTAAACATTGTTTACGGCTATTGAAAAAGTGTGACCTGACTTTCGTGAGCTTTGGATCATGTCCTAAGTGCCACTTCCCTACCTATTATCATGCAGCTGTGACTCCCCATGGAGAGAAGCCAGCTGGTGCTCTTTCCGTAGGCTGAATCAATGAGTTGCAAAACATCTCTTGAAAGATACCAAGTACTTTCAACTCCCATTCAGGTCAATGGAAATCACTATCACCACCTAGTCAACACCAAGCAAGATCAAGCCTTCACTTAAACTTTTTTTTTAATGGTGATCTGGCCCCTTAATACAAGCAAACTAATAGCCTGATATACCACTGAGTGCTGCATACAAGTAGGTACAGGACCTCTGTCATCTTAAGCGTGTATATTGAGTTACAGAAAACAAGAGCCAGTTCCTCAGCTATGTTAGGGCAGCTGTGTGCTTCTTCCCCAGCTAGAAGCTGCTGTGAACTACCTCTGAACTGTAGTTTCCACTTCATGCATCTGACAAAGTGGGTTGGAGCCCACGAAAGCTTATGCCCGAAGAAATTGGTTAATCTTTAAGGTGCCACAGGAGTCTCATTGTTTTTGCTGTACACAGACTAACATGGTTACCCTTTTGGAAACTGTCACCATCCAAGGCACTGAATTTAGCCATATGAAATGGAAATCTACCAACCTCATGAAAAAACTCGCACAGATACAGACAGACATCATCTTCCCCTAGAAGTGCAAACAAATGGACATCATATCAAATGGATTGAAAGTGAAAAATCCATTATGATTGACATACTGCACAGACTCTGAGAGATTGTGTCACATACTCTCAAATAAACTATGGAACCATCTGATCAGCATCCTATACAGCAAACAGGAGAAGATCAAGAAAGAGCTCTCAACACCGGAGACTGTCATAGAAAGCCAAACTTCCACACAAACTTCCATGTGGCTGATCTTCACAAAAACAAGACAGGCCAGCTACAACACACACTTTACTTTTCTGCAGAAGAAAAAGAACATTAAACTATCTAAGCTCCTACATGCCACAAGGGACCACAACTGTGAAATCTTTGACTCACCAACAATATTGTAAATCTATCTAGCTATGCACTTAATCCAGCAGAAGTCTGTTTTGTCTCGGGGACTCTCTTTCTGTCCGTCCACCCCCACGCACATGATACAGTTCTGCAGTGATCTGAAAGCTTACTTTCGCCATCTCTGACTCAAGGAATATTTCCACCCCATCACTGAACAACACACTAACCTACAGATACCTTCCTTCCAATGCCACAAGAAGAAGAATTCTGCATGGACTCCTCCTGATGGCCGAAACAACAGACTAGACTTTTACATAGAGTGCTTCCACTGATATGCACAAGCTGAGATTGTAGACAAGCAGCATCACTTGCCCTATAACCTCAGCTGGGCAGAACATAACGCCACCCACAGCCTAAAAACAACTTTGACATTATAAATCAAAGAGGCTGACAAAGGAGGTGCTGTAGTCATCATGAATAGATCAGATTATGAACAGGAGGCCAGAGAACTCTCTAACACCACATTCTACAAGCCACTATCCTCTGATCCCACTGAGAAATATCAAAAGAAACTATAACATCTGCTTAAGAAACTCCCTGAAGCACAATAACAAATCTACACAGATATGCCCCAAGATCCCCGACCATGGGTATTCTATCTACTATTCAAGAGCCACAAAACCAGGAATCCTAGACACCCCATCATCTCGGGTATTGGCACTCTCATAGCAGGATTGTCAGGCTATGTGGACTCTTTCCTCAGGCCACTGGTGCTCCTAGCTATCTCCATGATACCACTGACTTCCTGAGAAAACTACAATCCATCGGTAATCTCCCAGTAAACACCATCCTAGCCACTATAGATGTAGAAGCTCTCTACACCAACATTCCACACAAAGATGGACTACAAGCCATCAGGAACAGTTTCCCTGTTGATGACGGAGAACAGCTGGTAGTTGAACTTTGTGACTTTGTCCTGACCCACAACTACTTCAGATTTGGAGATGATCTATACCTTCAAGTCAGTGGCATGGTTATGGGTACCTGCATGGCCCCACATTATACTGAAATTTTTATGGCTGACCTAGAACATTGCTTCCTTGGATCTCGTCTCCAAGTGCCTCTCATTTACCTATGTTACATTGATGACATTTTCATCATCTGGACCCACTGGAAAGAGTTCCTTGAAGAATTCCACTGGGATTTTAACAATTTCCACCTCACCATCAACCTCAGTCTGGACCAGTCCACACAAGAAATCCACTTCTTGGACACTACAGTATGAATAAGGGATGGACACATTAATACCACCCTGTACTGAAAACCAGCTGATCACAATACATACCTACATGCCTCCAGCTTTCCCCCTGGACACATTACATGATCCATTGTGTACAGCCAACCCTTAGGATACAACCTGCTCTGCTCTGATCCCTCAGACAGAGACAAACACCTACAATATCTCTATCAAACATTCCTAAAACTACAGTACCCACCTGGGGAAGTGAAAAAACAGATCAACACAGCCAGATTGGGTACCCAAGAGTCACCTAATACAGGACAGATCTGACAAAGAAAACAACAGAACATCACTGGCCATCACATACAGCCCCCAGCTAAAATCCTTCCAGCACATCAAAGACTTACAACCTATGCTAGAAGATGATCACACACACTCTCAAGCCTTGGGAGGCAGGCCAATTCTTGCTTATAGACAGCCCCCCAATTTGAAGCAAATACTTACCAGCAACCAAACACCATACAATAAGAACACTAACCCAGGAACCCATCCCTGTACAAACCCTGTTGCCAACGCTGACCGTACATTGACTCCAGTGATACCATCAGGAGATCATTCACCTGCACATCCACTAATGTGGTATATGCCATCATGTGCCTGCAATGCCCCTCTGCCATGTACATCCGCCAAACCGGACTGTCCTTACGCAAAAGGATAAATGGACACAAATCCGACATAAAAAATGGCAACATCCACAAACCAGCAGGAGAACACTTCAATAACCCTGGACACTCAGTAACAGACTTGAAAGTTGCCATACTCCAATAAAAACACATCCAAAACAGACTTCAGCATGAAACTGTAGAGCTGGAACTGATTTTACAAACTTGACATAATCGGACTAGGTTTGAATAGGAACTTAGAATGGTTAGTACATTACAAAAAGTGATTGTCCCAGTTCGCTCATTCTCACCTTCTAATCAACTCATGTGAATGGGCCTCATCTACCCTAACTGAATTGACTTTGCTAACACTTGCCTTCCTGCATCCTGGCATGTGTGTGTATATATACCTCTCAACTTTAGTTTACACTTTATGCAGCAGACAAAGTGGGTTGGAGCCCATGAAATCTTATGCCCAAAGAAATTTGGTAGTCTTTAAGGTGCCACAGGACTCTCATTGTTTTTGCTGCACACAGACTAACACGGCTACCCCTCTGAAGACTGCAAAGTAGCACTCCAAATGGGACCCTCTTTGAGGAATGTGTAACAGGAATTATTTTAGGAATTTCAGGTGTTGTCTAGGCAAATTTGATTTAGATATGATTTGCAAGGTCAGTTGATTTTGTTAGCTTGCCACTTCAACCCATGGTTTCTTTCTAATGGGTATAAAAAGTTTAGCTTCCTCTATCTGCTCCCAGTGGTTTGCCCAGAAGTAGTTTCTCTTTTCACTATACTATTTTGGTTCTGTGCACTTAATATGGCCAGAGACAAAGTAAGAGGAAAAAATGAACTTTGTCATGACACGCATATTGATGAAATATTGATTGATATTGATATGGGATATTCAAATAGCAATCACATGAGGCCCAGTCACCCACACATTTAGAGGTGGCGAGAGAGATGTTTAGCCACCAGAAAGGCTGCTAGTTTAAGTTTCAGCCACTAGAAACTGTTTGTTTGTCTAGCTGTCCAAGAAACAGATTTGTAATCTTAGACCTGCCAAATCTCCATGGCTGACCCCAGATCCATTTGCCCCAGTTTACCCTAGTTGCTGGTAGATCCCAACTGGGTAAAGTCTTCTCCATTTAGCTATGAGCCATTAAGGGAAAAGAAGGGAACATGCTCTCCACCCTTCTATTGTTTCTGGAGATTTGTTTGAGTAAAGTACTTGTTGATGAGTCAGAGATAGTATCTTCGTTATTGTCCTTGTTGTTGAAGGGACACCTTCAGAGTCAGAGATTTGAAATTAGCAAGTCACTAGTTATCTTAAGTTTAAGATTTTAGAGTTTAAGGATTTTTTGAGTTTTTAAAAGTTACGTTTAAAGTTTTAGATTTCTAAGTTTTAGAGTTTCAAGTTTAAGTTTAGAGTATTAAGGTTCTGAGTTTGAGTTTGAGTTGTTTAAATAGGTTTTAGTATTAAAATGAGTGAAGCCAGGACAGTTAAATTGCTGGGTGGTGCCCATAGTACGGTGCTAGAAGAATGTCAAAGATTACATTAAGGACCACAAAGAAGGTTTGATACAACTCAGAGATAATGAAATTATTTCTGAACATAGGAAATCATGTGGTTTTATGACTCAGGTTTTGATCGAGAAGTGGAAAAAAAGAAAAAGGCGAAGGAGGTAAAAGGTATAGTAATGAAACATTTTACTAACAGCTTGTAATGCTTTGGGACAAAAGTTGGATATGAAAATAGAGTTGCTTAACAGAGCACAGCAGATGTTTAAGGAGAAAGACAAACTATTAGGATTTTGGTAAATTGGCTAAGTGAAGTTTTGGAGGATCAACTGGAAATTGTTGAAAAGGTACTGGAGTTGGAAAGAAGGTTAGAACGAAGTCTGAATCAAATACAGGAGGCAGATGATGCAATTCAGAGTCTGCAGGAAAGGGCAGCTGGTAGCAGAAGATCACTTGATAATTGTAGGTCAGAGCGTAATTGGATGTTGGATCGAGTTAGTGAATTGGAAGGTCTATTGGACAGTTCTGAATCAGAACATGGTATGTTAGATCAGATCAGAAAGCTGGAAGATCTTTGTGAGGTTCTAGAGACAGAGAGGATGAATCAGAGCACAGAGTACAATGGAGTGTGTAATGGACTCATCTGTCCAGCCTCCTGGTGGGTGTTCCTGGCAAGGTAATTTGGGAAACTAACCTCAAGTCCACCCCCACTGTCTGGTGCTGTCCATTTTCTAAAACTCTTTGCAGAGCAACTCAGCCCTCCAGCTAAGTCCCAGTTCAGATTACCTCCCTTCTGCCCCCCCCCCCCCTTCTGGGGAAAACCTCACTCACAAGTTCAGGTCACTCCTCAAGTACTCAATGGCCTGCAAGCACAATGCTTCTCCTGGCACTCTGGAGGAGTGGGGAAGGACCCAGGACCACCCACTTCTCCAGGCCCAAGCCCAGGGACCCTCTGTGCAATGACCTCTGCACTGCTGCAGCACCAGCACCACCTCCCCCTGGTCAGTCTCAAAATCACAGTTCCCTGGGCTGCTTTCTCCACAGCTCCTAATCATTCTCCAGAGTGCTGGCTCCCTCAGCCAGCCAGGGAGTCTGCCTTCTCCCTGTGTTCCCTGATCTAGACTGAACTCTTAGCCCAGCAGCTCCTTTATATATTCAGCTGCTGGCTTCTGACTGACCCTCTGCATCTCACAGCCCATTGGCTGCTGGTCTCCCAGGCCCTTTTAACCCTTGATGGACTAGAGCGGGAAGCAACCCCACTACAGGTGGTAAAAGTACAGTTTCTACTCCCTGTTTCGATGAATATTTAAGTCCTCTTGTGAAGTTAGACATTTCCTTTCTTTTTATTCAAAAGATGCTATGAATCAAAATGAAACATTTTATTTTGTGTTGACAATTTGTCCTGAAAAGAAATTTTTCTTAAGAATTGCCAGCTAGCCAGAAAAATCTCACAGTTTAACACAGAGCACTTAGTAGAGGTCTCCTCTTGGTTATTGATTTTCCTTTTGGCTCCCCTGTGCTTTTCCCTAGAAAGGGACAATGAAGTGTTTTCTCCAGAAGCAGAGATTCTAAAGTCATTGAATGCTAACTTTATTTAAAAAAAAATATTATACCACATTGTAGCAGTGCTGTAGGCCTGCTCTGGTAAATACAGGGTTAAAAGTGGCCTGACTGTGGCAGCGAGTTGGCTGCTGAGCCTATGCGGGGCAAGCAGCCAGTATAAAAAGGCAGCTGCAGGGGCAGTTTATTCAGTCTGCTAGAGGAAGAAGGTCCTCTCTTTTGTTGGCTGCAGTAGCTAGCACTCTAGAGAACTCCAAGTGTGGGTCTGCAGTGGGAGGCAAATGGAACCAGGATTCCTCAAGGAATAGGTACAGATGGTAGCAGAGGCCTGAGCAGCAGTCAGAGGGCAAGGAGCCAGGAATGGACAGTGGCTAGAGTCAGGCAGTGAGGTGCTGCATGTGAGTTGGGCTGCAGGGAAAGCAGCTCTGGGAACTATTATGATTGCTGTATGGGACAGGAGGGAGGTAGAAGGCCTCAGCAGAGGTATATAGGTTCCCTAGCTTGGGGCCTGGAGAAGAGGGTGGGCCTTGGCCCCTCCCCACTCCCCCCAGAATGTCAGAAGCATCACAGGTGCCATGAGTGTCACAGGCTTGCTAGCTATTGATTCTTTTAACTAGTGGTTGGGAGTGGAGCAAGCTGGACTTCACCCTGAAAGGGGTGGAATAATGGAACTTGGCTGGAGGGCTGGGATCCCAGGAGAGGACTTGAGAGCAGAGTATAGCATGGGCAAGTGGGTGGAGCAGAAGCCACCTGGTGGGGGACCACTTCACTATTCCCCAGTGTCACCACAGGAGATGCCCTCCTGATGGGATGAGTGCTGCTTAACCCCCTTACACACACATATTGTGGATGAAAACAGATTCAGTATCTTATTCAGACCCTTCTGATGCTACTTCTAAGCTCCATATCTCTCCAATCTCATTCTCAATTTTCTTGACTTGATATTTTGTTGCAGCAAGTTTCCATTAGATGGCAATATATTCTACACTACCATGGCTGTTATTACCTGACCAGGAAGTGGTATTTTAGAAACAAGGTTTTAATCCCAAACTACGGCCTCTAAAGAGAAAAATGTTGCATTCATAGAAACCCAACACAAAAGGAAGTTCTTATCAGTAACAAATTGTCAATATCACATGTCAAAGTAAATATCTTTCAATCAACAAATAGTGCCTATTTTTCCAATTTGTTTGATACTCCATCTCTAACAATCCAAAATCTCAATTACTGGATTTTGACTCTAAAAACTTCTTAAGCATCATTTTTCTTTGCCTATCTTTAAATTTAGCTTATTAATTAGTGGTGAAAATATTTATTGATTTGTGTGTTTATGGTAAAATTAGCATTTGCTGTCAAAATCTAAACCTTTCAAACCTACTTACTGAGCATAAATTCAAAGGGGAGAGGAAATGGTGTCATCATTTTGTGAATTACACCTAACTCTCCTTTTGGATGTAGCCCTCCAGATTGAAACTTTTCGTTTCAAAATGCCTAAGTTGAACCATTTTGGCATTCTGAAACAATTTTGCCAAAATCAGCATGAATTCATGCAATATTTCAGTCTACCTGACTGCATTTTCCAGGAAAAACAACAACAAAAATTTTGGTCAATAAACTTTTGTCCAGCTCTGATTCTGCATGAGAAATTGTAGAAATATGGTCTGATCTGAAGGGGAAAGGTGTCCAAGACAGGTGTCCCAGGTAAAAAGGACCTGGGAGTTATGGTGGACGGGAAGATGAATATGAGCCAACAGTGTGCCCTTGTTGATGTTGCCAAAAAGGCCAATGGCATATTAGGCTGCATCAGTAGGAGTATTGCCAGCAGATCGAGGGATGTGATAATTCCCCTCTATTCGACGCTGGTCAGGCCGCATCTGGAGTACTGTGTCCAGTTTTGGGCTCCCCACTACAGAAAGGATGTGGACAAATTAGAAAGGGTCCAGCGGAGGGCAACGAAAATGATTAGGGGGCTGGGGCACATGACTTATGAGGAGAGACTGAAGGAACTAGGCTGATTTAGTGTACAGAAGAGAAGACTGAGGGGAGATTTGATAGCAACCT
>ML686194.1:571967-702464 GCA_007922175.1 Pelusios castaneus
ACACACACACACACACAAAGTTATGGTTGTATTCACGGGGAGGAAAATAAGAAGAGTCATAAATTTGGAGTGTAAAAAGCCAAGTAAGGCATGGTCTACACTGGAAAATTAGTGAAAAATTCACACCCAAAGCAGTGTAGTCAAGAAGATGACCTAAGTCCCCATATAGACAGCTATAGGTCAACAGGTGAATTCTTCCATTGATTTAGCTTCTGTCTCTCAGAGAGATGAATCACCTATGCTAACAGGAGAATCACTCCAATCTTCTTAGGGAGTGTCTACATTGAAGAACCACAGAGATTTAGCTGCAGCATTTTAAGTACAGAAAGCCCTTAGATTATTAGGAAGCTAGATCTTTAGGTGGTGTAAATCAACATAACTCCACTAAAATTGCTAGGGTTTTGAAGGACCTAAGGGAGTTAGGCATCAATCTCATTGAATTTCAGTGGGAGTTATGCTCAGATTTTCAAAGGAGCCAAAATCAAGTAAGCTATTGATATTCTGTATCCAGATGAGGTTGTTGTAAAGTCACTCAGCTGTGCTTTGCTCTCTTCAAATAACGAAAAATACTGATTTGCCCAAACAAAACAGTTCACAAAACAGTCACATTTAATTAATCTCCCAATGTACTATAAACAAAAATTAGATATGTTTGTCAAAACATTTCATTCTTCTTTGAATGCTTGCTCCTGTCCATTCCAATTAAATGTGCGTGCACCACATGCACAGTTGGCAGAAGGTTTTCCCCTTAGTGGCACCCATTGGGTCAGTACTGATGCATCCTGGAGAGGTGCTTCCATGTTGCTGTAAATAGGGCCCTGCTAAGCCACAGTCTTTTCGGTTCCTTCTCTGACAGAGGGGAAGGCAGGTGGGTCATGGAATACACCCGAGCCACCACATCTCAAAGAATGACAGTTACAAATGTAAGTAACAATCTTTTCTTCTTCAAGTGCTTGCTCATGTCAATTCCATTCTAGGTGATCCCCAAGCTGACTGAGATGGAGGGGTCAGAGCTCAATGAATCACTGATGGAAGCACTGTTCTGCCGAACGCTGCATCATCTCTGGCCTTGCTGAGTGATGGCCCTAATGCTCAGTGAATGTATGGCTTGATTACCGTGTTGCTGCCCCACAGATCTCCTGTATAGGAACAAGTGCTAGGAAAGCTGCCAAAGAGGACTGTGCCTTTGAGGAGTGTGCTATCAATGCCAGAGCTGGCACTTTGACCAGGTTGTAGCAAACCGTAATATTGGAGGTGGTCCAAGAAGAAATCCTTTGGGAGGATACCAGTAGACCTTACAAACTATCCACTATGGAAATGAAGAGTTGGTTTGATTCATGGAAAGGCCTATTCCTTTCTATGTAGAAATCCAGAACCCTCCTAACATCTAGGGAATGCAGACCCCGTTCCCTTCTATTGACACATGCTTTTGAGAAGAAGGCTGGAAGAAAGATATCCTGGCTAAGATGAAACTGGGACACCACCTTAGCGAGGAAGGCTGGATAGGGATGAAACTACATCTTGTCCTTGTAAAACAATATGAAGAGTTAAACTGTGGGCACTTATAGTGAAGGTTTGCTGTGAGGAGAACCCCTCCTTTACATCCCACCACATTCAAGCAGGAGTAAGTCATTGGCTGGCTGCAACAGCCATGGTTGCTCAGGGACAAAATTGGGCCAGCAGCTCTTACCATCCTAGAGGCATGGTATTCCCATAGCCAACAGCGCCTGAACTCCAGCCTGTGAATGTAGGGAGGGGCTGGGCGGAAGGCAGACTATGCATGTTCTAAAGGCACAATGCGTGTGTCTATACTGGCAACTTAGGGTCACTTAAGGATGCATAAGTCGACCTACACAAAGCCGTGTCCACACTGGGCTTTTATTAAATCAAGTTAAGCACTTCCTTAAGTCAACTTAATAACAGCTTAAGTCGACTTAATAATACCACCTCTGCAGGTTGATTTAAGCCTTAAGTCGACTTCTTAAGTTGACTTAAAGCCAGTGTGGACGGCTATGTCTACTGTTAAGTCAATTTAACAAGGTCGATTTAAGTCGACTTAACAGATTCCTCTTAACTTTACAAGTATAGACATAGCCAGTGAGTCTCCCTAGCACCTTGGAGGCATTATCTGCTCCTGACCTCCATAAACAGAATACCATCTCAGAACAAACATTCAAGCACTAGGTCTTCTCCGTTCATTCCTCCAGCACAGATATGCCCTCCCCTCCATAGAAGCTGTAATTTGTTCCCAAGTATTTTGAGGCTTGTCACTCCATTGCATGTTTATTAAGCCTGTATACAATTCCATGTAATGTCATACACAGGTCATTCTTCCTTTTCTTTTATTTGAAGCCTTCCCAGTTCATACCAAGCAGTTAAAATGCGGAATTAGTGAAAAGGTCACACGTCCACCACATGCTTTACCAAATGAATCATGTATGTGTTGTTCCATCAATACAAATGAGATGAGACATAGCATGAAATCATCTTATTTTCACCACATTATCAGGATTGCATTTTCAAAGTTGTCTTTGCTGGCTGCTGAAACAAAGAGGGAACACCATTCTTTTGCACTGGTTAATGATTTAGAGATGGCAAAGACATGTTTGCTGTGTGTAGACCTTCCTACAATCCATATAATGCACAGAACATTAGAATGTTCCAGGAGAAATTGATTCAGAAAGTTTAGACCCTCACAGGAATAACAGATTAATTTTCTGATCCCTCTCAGTCAGACTCTGATGGGTACAAAAAGAATTGGGTTCGGATATTGTCATTCATTTGCAGTATATGGAATAATCTGTCAGAAGAATGAATTTTTGACAGTGTATGATGTCATTACAATTCTGATGGGAATTTGAATCTGTCATAATCTGTTAAACAGAGCAGCCTACTCAAGTATTTTTGCCAATTTTGTCATTTGAATTGTGGCCAAGATTTAAAAAAATGAATGTCTAAAGTTAGGCCTTTAAGTCCATGGTTATGTACCTAAATATGTGTCCTGAGTTAAGATTTTCATAAGTGGTTTTTAGGTGCCTTTATTTTTGTGTGGTCAACTTGAAGCTCTTATGGGGTCATTGCCCAGCATTTTCTAAAAATCAGGGCACATACCTAGGTGCCTGAATATGGGTTTAAGAGTTTTAATGTAGGTATTTACTTTTGGAAACCCTGGCATGCTTATGTACCTCTTTCCTTCACAAGAATTAGAAGTAAGGGAGGATATAATGGACATATAATTAAAACCAAAGGTATAAATTATTCTCAATTACTTGAGTGTAAATCTGGAATAATGCTGACTTAAGTGGAGTTACTTCAGATTTACTATTGTGCAAATGGCAGAATACACTGTTCAGAAGGTTGAAACACCAATTAGTGCAATTCACAAACCATGCAAAACAATAAGAGGTAAAAATGTCAATGTTTTCATGTCCTAATCCATGACAAGAAAGAAGAATGTTTCAGTCTGAACTCTCTCTCTTTCATAGCATTAACAATATTCTATTCTAAGAGGTGTTAAGTTGTACACGAATAATATAGGGCTGTCAAATGATTTTTAAAAATCACAATTAATAGCAAGATTAAAAAATAGTCATGATTAATCACAGTTTTAGTCGCACCATTAAACAATAAGAGAATATCATTTATGGGGGTTATGGTGGATGGGAAGATGAATATGAGCCAACAGTGCACCCTTGTTGCCAAAAAGGCCAATGACATATTAGGCTACATCAGTAGGAGTATTGCTAGCAGATCGAGAGATGTGGTAATTCCCCTCTATTCGACACTGGTCAGGCCGCATATGGAATACTGTGTCCAGTTTTGGGCTCCCCACTACAGAAAGGATGTGGACAAATTAGAAAGAGTCCAGCGGAAAGCAACGAAAATTATTAGGGGGCTGAGGCACATGACTTATGAGGAGAGACTGAAGGAACTAGGCTTATTTAGTGTACAGAAGAGAAGACTGAGGGGAGATTTGATAGCAACCTTCAACTACTTGAAGGGGTGCTCCAAAGAGGAGGGAGCTAGGCTGTTCTCAATGGTAACAGAGAACAGAAAAAGGAGCAATGGTTTCAAATTACAGCTGGGGAGGTCAAGGTTGGATATTAGGAAAAACTTTCTCACTAGGAGGGTGGTGAAGCATTGGAATGGGCTACCTAGGGAGGTGGTAGAATCTCCATCTTTGGAGATTTTTAAGGCCTGGTTAGACAAAACGCTGGCTGGAGTGATTTAGTGGGAGTGATCCTGCTTTTTAGCAGGGGGTTGGACTAGATGACCTCGTGAGGTCCCTTCCATCCCTATTATTCTATGATTCTATACATATTTTAGACTTTTGCCAGGGCTCATGGCCATCCCACAGCTCTCTAACCACTCCTGGCTCACCAGGAGGTCATCAGCACTCACTCCTGAGCTGCCAGCACCACCTGACAGGCTCCCCCTGTTCCCAGCTTGATCTAAGCTCAGCAGCCACACGTGCTGGGTAGGGAGAGGGACACCCTGCCATTAACTTCCCTGCCCTGTGCAGTAGACAGAAACAGGCTCCCAGTCTGGATTAGCATGGCCAGGGGTGGCTCCATGGGCGAGGGAGGGAATGGAAGCATCTCTGCCCCGGAAGCATGTGGTAGTGGGCCCTGAGCACTTTGCCTTGGGCAATGCCCCCCCTTGCCTACCACTAAAGGTGGCCCTGTCCAGTGGGAGGGAATGGTGCTGCAACCAATGCCTCCCTCCCCACACAGCCAGTGAATTCCATCTCCAGAGATGCACAGTTAATACGTGTTTTTTATAAAAAACCCACCTCCTTAATTTGTTTTGAGTTAATCACATGCAATGACTGCCCTAGAATAATCTTAAATTTTCTGTTAGCTACTGGCACTCAGAAATGATCATTTTTTAGTTGTGCTAATTGTTTATTATTGTTTCACAGAGAGCTTGGCTAATGAGCCAGAGCGGGTTGGAAGATTAATAGAAAGACAATTGAAAATAAGAAAAAAATTCTTACTCAAACATGAATAAAAATAATGGGTTGAATTCTTATTTATACCTCCCTGGTACTACAAAGGAGACTTAATGTACAAATAAATTATGGTGCCAGAATGGTTTAAAAGGGTTTTTGTATGAATTAGAATCATACAGGATACTAGAGGTGGTTGAAAATTTCCTGATGGAACCTTTCTTTCTGTCTGTCAGAAAATGCCATTTCATCTAAATTGAAACTTTCTTCAGGAATGTGTTTCTTTAGATGACATTTTGTTGTGGAAGAAAAACAATTAAAAAAGCTTTTTGATAATGTCTATGCTAGAGCTGTGTGGAGACATGTATTCATGTACCAAAGAATATTTTTGAGATATGGAAAAAAAAATTGAGCAGGAATAATTTCTGCTTCGATGAATTGACATTTTCTGACCCCTCCACCCCCACCCTGCAAATACCCACCTATACTGGAAAATTCCCAATGAGCTCTATTTCATACATTCTGATGTGATCTCATTGAAACAGAATATTTTCAGGGTTTTTTTTAAAAAAGTATATAAATGACTTACCAATTTATTTTTTTTTCAGCCAAACTCAGAATGAAACTTCTGTATTCATAGGACAATTAAACTAAAACATTTTAAAAAAAACCAAAAAACCTGTGTGGGTTGTTGGTGGTGGTGGTGTGATTCAGAATGAAAACAAATTTGGAATTCTCAATTTTTGGTTCCCACATAGTTTTTCTCAGTTCTGTAACTACAGACTAGTTCCTTTCTTTGTATGAAATAATAATTGACTTGACCCTTACCCAAAACTTGGAAAAATTCTAAAGATTGAGATTGAAATAATTTTCTTCTCTGCTACCCCATCCTCTGCCCCGCCCCCCTAGCCCCTGCAGATCTTCCCCAATTTTTAGTTCTTCCTGGTTACAGGTGAGACTGGTACAGAAATTCTGTAATGCAATGGAAGAGACTGCTAGTCTGATATTTCCAAACTGACGTGCACTTAGAAATCTCATAAAAGAGCTTTCCATGCCCTTTTTTCTCTGCGCTTTCAACATCTGCCACTGAAGCAAAAAGCAATCAGCTGAGGATTATGAAGATATCATTGTTTGTGCCAGCATTGTTAGACTGCCTCACATCTGTTGTCCTGGCCTGACATTATGAAAGTGAGCAGTTCCTATGCGATGTTATGTGGTGATGGCTAGAGCTGCGTAAATTTTTCTGTGGTCGATAGTGTATTTGCAGGAAAATGAAAGAAAATTCAGCAAAACTATTTGTATATTTGACACAAATTTGCCTAATTGTTTTGTCCAATTTGTCCTCCCCAATGCTAAGGCTTCAAAGTAAAAGCATCTGTTGAGCGCTCTACTATCAGTCCACTGCTTGGAGTGCCATCCATGGCCTTAGGACAGGGGTTGGCAACCGACCCTCTGCCAATGGCCCCCCTCCATCAAAAAAAAAAGTGGCAGCCATGGCTGGGTGGGAGAGGGGCGGGCATTTCCTAGGCATGCCACAGAAAAGAGCCTCTTGTGGAAAGAAGCCGCCCAGAGCGGCTCCTCTTTTCAGCATGCCTCGGGATGGGAATCTCCAGGGATGCTGCAGAAAAAAAGCAGCCCAGAGTGGCTCCTCTCTCTGGTGTGCCTCCACCAGAAGGAGCCACTCCAAGCAGTTACTTTCCGTGGTATACCTGGGCATGGTGGTGATGCCCCATGCCTCAGTCACCCCCCAGAAAGCTGCCTGGAGTGGTTTTTAGTGGCAGGAGTGACAGTTTCTGAGCTGCCGCAGAGAGTGCCGTGTGCGGCTTTGAATGGGTTTGTGTGTCACTGTCAGCACGCGCGCCAGGGGTTGCCTACCCCTTGCCTTAGTGAGTATTGTTTTCCAGCCAGCCCTCATGTGGAACAATTCTATTTGTGAAAAAGGCTGAAGTTTTGATATATTTTTAGGCTGATGTTGAATGAGAACAAGATCCTTTGTGAAAAAAATGAGTGCCTCTGCCCTTGAATAGCCAGCTGGTGAGGGGTGTTGCCTTGAATAAGGGAGAACACGGTTCTAGTTTCTGATCTGGAACAGGGATTTGCACCTCGTTTTCCTAAAGCAGTCTTGTGCTGGTCTAATGAACACAATCTTTTATACAAAGTAAAGCACCTTAAACCCTGTACTTGTCTAGGATGGTGGGAGACCCAGGTTCAAATCTCTGAACTGAAACATGGACTCAAATCTCATCTCTCATATTCCCAAGCAATACCCTATCTATTCTACTATTGGCTATTTTCCATCTCTCTTTCTCCATCCTGGACCCGAGAAACCTTCCCAAGGGAAACTTCACTAAAATTGCTATAGTTCCACAAAACATTTTGATAAAAAGGCATTTTCCAACTGGAAAAATGTTCAGTAGAGCTAATGGAAAAAATGTCTATTCCATAAACCATGCAAAGAAGAAGGGTGGAAAAAAAAGGCCATTACAACCACTTCTTGTGTAAAGAGGGAGGAAATATTGCCCAGAAAGGAAATCTTCTTATAGTTCAAGTTGCTATCCTGCTTATGGTGAATGTTTTAAAGAGAGTTCCACTCTAGTCATGTGTATGTATGGCATTATTAGTTAAACACTGGTGCCTGTCTACCTCACTGTGCTCCTGAGATTAGGATTTTTTGCAGTGGGAAAACACAATGTTTTCAGCAGTGCTCAAAGTGTGTGTGACTAGATAGGGGACTGTAATGTACCATCCCCCTCTAGCTATTGACTTTTAAAATTGGGTGAGGGAGTGAATAAAGATGGGGTCATATTTTGACAATTATTTTTGACAAGGTTGGGTAGTGGGACGCTGGGACTGATATGAAAAGTAGGTTCAGTAAGTTGATGTCAGGTCTAGCCTCTTGTTTGTGAATAGTGGGCAAACTTCTTTTTATTTTCTTTTTGCCCCTCACAGCAACCATGCTACTAAGGAACCAACCTACTTAAACTGATCTGAAGGCCCCACCCTCTTTCAAATTTCTCCTCTCTGTTTGTTTGTTTATTTCTATTTGTTGTCCCTTATCTCATACAATGCTCTTTGGGGATGGACTGAATTTTCTGTTACAAATGAGCACAATGGGACTGTGAGCTGGCCCTCTAATTACTCTTATATTAAAACGAATGCATCATAACACCCATCCATATCGTTTTGTATTTCTATAATCACTGTGTTCTGTCCCTGCAGTTGAAGTGCAGAAGTTCCCTATGGGAATGCCCGAGAGAAATTAGTGAAGGGGTGTTCAAACATGCCAAATTAAACTGGAGTTGTCCTGTTTTTTGTTTTTGTTTTTGTTTTTTTCTTTACATGCATGGAAAATTCAGAAACTGCATTTTATCATCTAAGCAATAGTACACTGCTGCCTAATGCCCCAAAATAGCTGGGAGGAGGTCATGGCATGAAAGTATTTAAGTTTTCCAGGCAAAGTAAATTTAACAGATTCCCAAGAGAAACAGGTGGGAAGTATGTTGAGGGTGAGAGAAAGCAAGAAAGAAGAGCAGAGGGACTTCATAACTGTACAACATGCCTACTAAACAGAACAAATTAGGCTTGGGAAAAGCACTTGGTAAGTAAATATCTTTCTATTTGACAGGAAAGGTCAACACTTATGTAAACCTAAGACAAGCCAAGAAAAACTTGAGAGAGAGTGCAAATCAAGCTGGGATTGGATATACTATAATAGAAAATATTTAATTGTGTGTTTGTTGAGGGAAGGAGTTGCAAGAAATTACAACGTTGTCTGGAGGAGAGGGTAGTCCATAGAGTGTGTGGAAGAACTTCTATTTTAATGTCTTATTTTCTAGGTCTTGATTTGCTACTCTTCTGGATAGCATACACTTATGTAATAGATGTGACCAATTCTCTCCATTGCAAAAATCATTGGGTGAAACTTATGATCTGTGTAATGCACCAGGGTTGGATAAGAGTATCATAATTTCCTCCAAATCTATTCTTTAGCTGCAATTGTTGACGAAGGGCTTATGCAAAAAGATGTCTCACATCATGCTCTCTACAGGGCCCAATCTGGGCTCTTCTTGCTCTCCAGTGAAGGAAATGCTACAGATCAGTCATCATCAAGATCCAAACCATCATCTAGAGTATTTTAAAGCATTTTGTTTGGGTATGTAAATGAAGGCCATGTGGCAAACATCGTCTAGTCCAACACCCAGGCTATGTCTACACTTAGAAAGTTAGGCCGACTTTCTTAAGTCAACTTAAAGGAGACCCTATTAAGTCGACTTAGAAAGTCTACATTAGACTCTCTAAGTTGACTGGATAGGTTGAGGGAGGGAGCCTTGGCTTCCCAGACTAGGGGAGCCATGGCTTCCCCCGGGGAGAGCCAGCCGTGCAGGGCTGGCTCTCCCCGAAACTGGTAAGCCACTTGCGACTTGTCCCAGGGAGAGCCAGCCCCACAGGGCTGGCTGTCCCCAAGATGCACAAGCCACGACCATCCTGGGGAGAGCCAACCATGTGGGTCTGGCTCTCCCCAAGATCGGGAAGCCGCTCGCGGCTCATCCCGGGATGAGCCGCAAGTGGCTTCCCGATCTCGGGGAGAGCCACGAGCAACTTGCCTGTTTTGGGGAGAGCCAGCCCCGCATGGCTGGCTCTCCTTGGGACAAGCCACAAGCGACTTCCCGGGAGAAGGGAACTGTCAGAGGTCCCCAGCCAGGGCTCCAGTGGGGAGGGAATCACCTCTTAACAAGTCGACTTAAGCCTTCAGTCGACATAAAACTAGGTGTAATTAAGTCGACTTAACCTTTCCTTAAGTCGACTTAAGAAACAGGTTAAGTCGACTTAAGGAAAGCCCAGTGTGGACGGGGAGTAAGTTAGGTCGACTTAACAAAGTGGACTTAAATGTCCACACTGGGCTTAGGTCGACCTAAAGAAGGGTTAGGTTGACGTAAGTAGGCTTAAGTTGACCTTTCCCACAGTTCTTATTAAGTCGACTTAAGCGTTCATTATGTCAACTTAAGGAATTTCTTAAGTTGACTTAATGAAAGCCTAGTGTGGACACTGCTTAATTTAAGTTGATTTAAGCCTCCTTAAGTCGACTTAAACTGCCAGTGTAAACATAGCCAAAGAGTCCAAACTGCTCCCTCCCTCCACATTTAACCTCCTTCTTAGTAGACAGTAACACACACACACAGACACACACACACCCCAAATTGTTGAGCCAACAGTTTCAAAACATAGACCTAAAGTCACCTAAGTCTAATTAACTAGATGTATTCCTACTGAATCTGCATGTCTAGAGACCCAGACAAACATCTCCCAGAGGGCATGAATAAATAAGCTTATTGGTCTTTTCCTGAGACACAGATTCCAGAAAGTCCACTGAACATCAGGGAGGTGTGAAGGGTCAGGCAAAGGTTGATCAAGAGGTTCCTTTCCTTCCTGGCTCCATCATGACGAGGCTGCTCAGGCCTGCAGCAAGATCGACAGATTTCAGCTGCTGTTATCAATAAATATGATCATCAATATTACACTATCAAGAGGTTCCTAGTCCTTTTCTAGTCTATCAAAATCTCCTTGTACAGTAGCACAGAGATTTTGCATACTCTATTCCCTGACCTATGTCAAGGCTTTGGCCTTATTTTTAAAGCCCTCATTGAATTTAACCCTCACTATCTTACAGAATACATCTCTTGCAGCAATCCATCATGGCTAATGCAGTCAACAGGTACTGCATAGCAGTGCCCAAGAATAATCTCTTGTGACGAAATATACATGGTGGCAGGCTCTTAGCTGAGCAGATGCCTGATGCACTGATTTGGGTTGCTCATTTGCTTTTGTATAAATATAACAAGAGTTTTCATGTTTCTATTGGTTGCACACCCTCTTTTCCCAAAACTGAATGATATTCGTGGTTTCATTTTCCAAGGACTCAGTACTTGTGAGTATAGCTCCACAAGGGGGCTTCAAGTGAAGTTTTATTTATTTTAAAGTCAATAGACAGGATCTGTCAGAAGAGGTAGTGGAGAACTGAGGCTTTAAGTAGCTCAGAGATCAGCAATATTTCAGTCTTCTTGAAGTTCTCCTTTATTTTTTTTCCCCCTGCTCTGGTTCAGATCCGGAGAAAACTCTGCTGTGATTCTTTGTTGCAGCTGCTAATACAAGGCCACGTGGCCCTGCGTAATGGAAGTCAGATAGCAATTTCATGAATTGAACCTATTTTTGTTATTAGAACTTGCAGGGCACCCACAGGCTATCTAAGTTGGTTCCAGTTCACCCACCTGTGGGAATTGTGTATGTGCTTGACTAATTTTTCCTGCTAATTAGTTTTCATCCTTTTTAGACCTTTTAAATGAAATGGTTTTTCTTGATTTCTGAACCAAAAACAACCAATAATAATTAATGTTGGACAGTTTGCTGTGCAATTCCTACCAATGGGGGTGTGTTACAGCAAATTTGCCGCTCTGCCCACTGGTATGAAGTAGACTCGATTCAAGATATAGAAAATGTAGTTATGCTGGGATCCACTTATAGGGAGACTTTCTAGTTGTCTGTGCATAGCCCAAGGGAGCAGGATGTACCCTGAGAAGTTCCCATAGGGACCATTTGGTAAGAAATTGCTCATCTGTAGGCCTTGGAGGAGCTCTGGAGCATCTTCACCACTGTAAGTATACATGGGGGCTGCAGTATGCCTCCTTGCTGACTTGTTGCTCCTTTTCATGCATGGGAATGGTTGGTTGATCCACATGGGGAAGATCCAGCAGACCTGACTCACTAATCCCATGGTCCTCTCCTAAATACCAATGGGAGCACAAGGAGAACTCCTGAAGCACAAGTCCATTACATATAAGAGGGTTGTATCCCCCTCACATCATAGTCCGTCCTTCCTCATTACTCTCCCATAGCAGAAACACTTCAGGATGCTGCTTTTAGAGGCCTCTGTACCAGGGTGGGGCTGAGATGTTAGGATTTGCCCCCTTATGAACATGGGTGTAACTGAAAGGCCAAAACAACGAGAGTCCTGTGGCACCTTATAGACTAACAGATTTTCTTCGGCATAAGCTTTCGTGGGCTGTAACCCACTTCGTCAGATGCATCTGACGAAGTGGGTTATAGCCCACAAAAGCTTATGCCGAAGAAAATCTGTTAGTCTATAAGGTGCCACAGGACTCTCGTTGTTTTTGCTGTACACAGACTAACACGGCTACCCCTCTGAAAGGCCAAAGCTCATTGAAATGAACTGAAGGATCGCCATTTACTTCAGTCAGTGTTGGATCTAGAGTGAAGTGACAGGAACATCCCTCTGTATTTCAATGCATTGTAAAGCGCAAGTTGCCATTCTGGTTATCTTGAATCTCAGCTCTGTATGAAGTTGTACTGTGAAGGGGGGTGGGGTGGGGTAAGGAAGGATTTGAAGGGATTTTCACTTGATTTCTGTAACAGTGTGAACCAAGAACTATGCGCACAGTGGGCAACCCTCAGAGTTCTCCTGCCTAGTTACTCTGCATAGCCCAACTGACTGTTCCTATTGATTTCTCTTCAATAACCCATTCAGTCTTCAAAAAAGCATCTAGGCCTGGTGGGTTTCCTTTATTGTTATTAGAATAGCTGGTTATCAGCAGAGTATGACCACATGTCCCCATTCGATTAGAACAGATCCAATTTGTGATGGAAAATCCAGCTATTCTAAATCTTTTCATATCTTGTCCATTCATCTAGGTTTTCTTTATGCTGTGATTCACAAAGCCTGCCAAGGAGCTTTCAATAATAATGGTCTCTTTGATCCTCACATCAATTGTAAAATATGATTCAGAAATTTAGGAAATATTGATTAACCCACAGAATTTGTTTTATAATAAAAGAAAATGATATTCTATGTGCAAGAAAATTTTTCAGACTCTTTTACACTTGTACAACACTCACCCCACCTGCAACAATAGAATTCATTATTAAATTCCATTATTGGATTTTCTTCGATTTAGCCTGACCTGCTTTTCCTCGGGAATGTTAGAAGTGGAACAATGTCGCTTCGTGGAAGAAACATGAGACCTGAAGAAGAGCTCTGTATAGCTCTAAAGCTTGTCTCTAAAGGTATTGCATCACCCACCTTTATCTATCTATCTATCTATCTATCTATCTATCTATCTATCTATCTTTAAAAATCAGAGTGCCAGAGTATGGGGTGTGGTGTTAGATTTTGGAATTTAATATTTACTTTCCCATGATGTATTTGAAATTAGACTGATGGACCGTCTATGAATATTTCAATAAGAAAGTGTGTGCCCAGAATGAAAATCTGTTAAAAAGTAAATAGGGTGTATAGATGTCTAAAAATGGATAGAAAATAGCTCAGGAGAAAAGGTAGGGTGCATCTTGCATGTTTGTAGTTTGCTACAACTTGCATTAAAATTACGATCATGGCCTGCACCTAAATTTTTTATTGGTGTAACTAGTTGGTAAAGTGTGTTTGCTTCTTTGTTTTTCTTCCTGATATAGTTATGGCTGGCAAAAGCCCATGTAAATATACCTATACTGATATAAGGTGCTTATTTGGCTTTGTGAGATTAACCTCTGATAATATAACCGTGTCTACACTAACACTTAATGCTGCTTTATCTAGGCCAACTTTAAAGTATAGAGCGGGTCTAAGACTGCTAATCAATGAAAGAAAGGCAAACAATCTTGTTCACCTGAACATATGCTAGCAAGGTCAGCACTTCTTGTCCCATGAAAATCTACCACTCAGTGTAGCTATTTATTGGCAAATGTTTAAATCTAACAAATGCTAATTAGATGCCCCCATGTCTCTCAGGGTACGTCTACACTGGCAAGTTAGGTCGACTTAAGGAGGCTTAAGTCGACCTAAACAAAGCCGCGTCCACACTGGGCTTTTATTAAGTTGACTTAAGCCCTTCCTTAAGTCGACTTAATAAGAACTTTAAGTCTACTTAATAACACCACCTCTGAGGTCGACTTAAACCTTAAGTCGACTTCTTAAATCAACTGAAAGCCAGTGTGGACTGGGATTAGCGCTAAATCGACTTAACAAGGTTGATTTAAGTCGACTTAAAGTATTGCCACTCTGTTAGGTCAACTTAACTAGGTTGACTTTAAATCGACTTAAAGTCGACCTTGTTAAGTTAACTTAATAAAGTCATCTTAAACTTTGCCAGTGTAGACATAGCCTCAGTTATTCTCTTGAAAGTTAGCTCTGGCTTCTTTAACGTCTCTCTCAGCAGACTGTATAGGCAGGCATAATGGAGATCAGCTTTAATGTCTCATTCAAAGGACAATACATCTTGCAGTGTAGTACTTGACACCATAGAGAAGCTTTAGATGGAAAAGCATCACGGTTTTCATAAGCAGTACAAATACAGTAATGGTTTTGATAGTCTGTTATTTTGTGCACTTGTAATGTTTCAATCCAGACCAGTGAGAGTCTGTGTCATCGCCTACCCTGACATTGAAAACATCATAAACATACTGGTTATTGTGTGGTGTGTGTATAGGGAAGAGTGCGTTTGTGACAGAGAAATGTTACGAAGGGTGTGTTATTATGAAAGTGAAATAAAAGGTGTGGGTAATGTTGTCTAAAGAACCTGCAGCCGGCTATCTGATCACATCCCATTTCAGTCAGATGGGCACCGGTCTCTTCATACTTCAACATAAACCGTTGGGGTGTTCAACCCAAGCTCACTGAAGTCAATGGGAGTCTTTTCCATAACCTTTGGCTCAGACCCTGTACATGAAACCAGAAATGGGAGATTTGTTTAATTTTTTCCATTGCTGTAGGATATAAGGATAGCTTGGGATTTGTCTCTGTTTTCAGCTAAGCTGCTGGAAAGCCACATCTGCTAGCCAATTTCCTCACAGTCTTCTACTAATTTATTCTATATATTATCGAGTCTTGAGTGCCTCCCAGTAGTATATTAAACAATGTGACCAAGAACTGTCACGTATGGCCTGTTCTCTCATCTGCTCAGCTATGAGTGCATACAGAGATCTGTTTTGTTAGCTATTTTTTTTTAAGTATCTGTTGCTCTTTGTTTATATTAGAAAAGGCAGATTGAAGATGTACAAGTTGCACTTGGATTGGAAAGTGGAGAGATTTATGATGCTCCACATTTGCTATGGAACTTGATCCCATGGTCTGAGACTGGCCTGAAATAATGCTCTGTCTTCTACACAGATGAGTTTTACCCTTGTAGTAGAGATTTCCATTGTGGTTGTGGACAACAGTCTTCATTCTGGCATTTCAGGGATCTTATAGATATCTTGGGCCCTGGGTAAACAGCGCATTGAGGATAAGATGGAAACTTTGAATTTGATTTGCCATTCTCTGGGAAGTCGGAGTGGAGAGTGCAGGACAGGTCACATAGTAGCCAGTGTTACTAAGGAGAAACAGCATATAAGTAAGCACACCTCAGTCTTGTCTTCCAATATCTCCTGCTACCAAATGCTCCATGGTAGAGAATTGTCTTCTTTTGAGGCAATTGAACACCCAGCATATATTTGGTTCTAAGTGAAGCCATAGCCATTCTAGACCTGAGACCCCATTCAACTCTGCCACATATGCACACTGGGTATGAGGCATCCACTACTATTGTAGAATAGAAACTGCCTGTCAGCTGAATTGCCTGTTCATAAAGTTAGAAAACAGCAAGGATACAGACCCTCAGATGAATAAGAATAACCTCTTGCTACTGAATTGCTGAAAATAATGCCTATATTTCCTTTTTAATTCTTCCACTTGTACGCTGTTGACTAGTTCTTACATCACCCATTAACTCCATTCTATATTTTATAGATACTTAGAAACCAGACAACTACTTCCAGGCTAACGTGTGCCCTACTATTGTGAAGGGAAAGGGTACCAGGACATTATTCTTTACCTCACTGTGGACATAATTAGCAGTGGACTGCAACTGGGCAATCTTTGCAAGGACTAATCCATCTGTGTCTCCCTTGGCTGTAAGACACTTCAATAGAGTTGGGAGGGTGCATCCATTATTAGAAATGGGATTGGTAATTCAGTTTAAATAGAAAATGACTTGAATCTTCACCTTCAATGCTCCCCTCTCTTGAAAATATCCAGGTAATTTATTTTCCTTAATACGAACTTCTTCTGGGTTTAGAGTGGAACAGAAGTAGGTACAGATGCCACAGGAAAAGTTGGTCTTCAATCCATCAGAAAGCATGAATAAGTGAAAATATGGAGAAAGAGCCTGATAAGGTGAGATTTCCAGTTTAGAAACTAGTCTAAAACTTCAGTTTGGGGTAAACATTGGGGGTTGGATTTCTAAGGAGATTAAGGGAATTAGGAGCCCAACTCCCACTGTCATTCAATGGGAGTTGAGTGCCCATAGGCTTTTTTGAAGACTCCACATTGACACTTAGTTTCCTATGGCTATGTCTACACTAGAAAAGTTAAGTCGACTTTGTTAAGTCGACTTAAAGTTGACCTAACCACTTAATAAAGTTGACTTAAGGGTTACTCCATGTCCACACCATCCTTAAGTCGACTTAAGGATTTGACTTAAGGGTTAAGTCAACTTAGAGAGGTAGTAACAAAGTCGACTTAAGCTTTCATTAAGTCGACTTAAGGAATTTCTTAACTCGATTTAATGAAAGCCTAGTGTGGATGTGGCTTAATTTAAGTCGACTTAAGCCTCCTTAAGTCGACTTAAATTGCCAGTGTAGACATAGCCTATATGAATCCAGTATCTCAATTTTTATGATCTTTCCAGTCATTAATAATAGGGCTCTTCTTCCATTGAGTGAGTTTTAACATAATCAATGACACGTTTATTCTCGAAGAAACCAGCAGTGATTGCTGCAGTTAGTGTTTAAATTCCAACTTTCATTCTTAACCCCTTCCTTTTTTTTTTTTTTCAGTTACATAGGATCATAGAACTAGAAGAGACTTCCTGGAAGAGCAATTATATGCTGGCAACCTCCTCATATAATTCTTAGCCTAAATTTATCAAGCTTCATCTTCAAATTAATTAGAGTATTTACCACCAGTATTTCTCCAGGAAGGCTATTCTAGAACCATAGTCCTTGTAAGCCCTATTCCTTTCTGTTTGTAATTTTCTAAGTTGGCTTTCAGCCTGAAAGTGAACATTTTGAGTTGCATCTTTTCCCCTAAGTCAGGAATCAAAGAGGAAAATAACCTGAGAGAATCCATCTTATTTTGAAATGTAAACAATTTAAAAACAATAGTGCCACAAGACTAGTCTTTGCCAATATGAATGACCTTTGACAGCACACACCAAACAGATCAGGTACATCTGGCATGGGAGAGGCCTGGCAGCTCAGTGGTTGGGTCCATTCTCCTGTGATGCTGTCTCGTGTTTGTACACTATATAGAGGATAGGGCCAGCAGTGGCCACAACCTGCAGTATCAACTTCCATAAACCCAATATAAGATCATGGTGGTCCTGCTATGTTGTGTTCCTGTGCTCTGTCCCTCTGTATGAGAATCGGACACAATCATCCATGTCATTACAGATTATACTATTAAGTGATTTCTTTGTTACAAGAATATACTGGAAATGAGATAATCTAATTGACACAGTGGAGCCTCACTGTGTTTGCCTCTGTTTGCTCCTACAGGCTCTGCCTCAACAAGGTATTTAAAGAATGTGCTTAACTGTAAGAACTAGAGTATCCCCATGGATTTCAGTGGAACTAGCCATATGCTTAAAATCAGGCAAATATTCAAGCAGCTTCTTGAAATGGGGCATCGGGTTGAATGGAGATCTCAGAAAGGGCCTTGCTGGAAATCATTCCTGTTGGTCACAGTCCAATTTAGTTAGGTTAGTTATACCCTTCACCAATATTGTAGACTAATCCGAAGCAATATGAGAAATGGGTTTCCTGTTAATAAAAATAATAAGATCAGAACTGCTAATCACTCTAGACTGACTCAGTGTTTAGGCATTTATATGGGTTATGGAAGAGTGAAGTTCAAGTCCCCACTGTGAATCAGGCAAAGAAGGGTTTTCTCCCACATGCTACAGGAATGCCCTAATCCCTGGGCTATTTTGGGGAGCAGGTCTCTCTTTCTGTGTTTTTCATGAACAATTGTGAAAGGTCTCAAGTTTTGTTCTGCATTGCAGTGGGGGGAAAAATGCCAAGACCTCATTTTCCCCCCCACAACACAGAGGTGTTTTCCACCCATCCCAAGCTTAAGCTTATTCTTTGAAAATCTGAACGCTAGAAACTTCCTGCACATTTAATATTTAAATAAATAAGGGGAAGGTGAATTTCTCATGCAAGTTCCTGATTGCAGCAGCTGAGGCTTTACGAGAAATTTCAAATATCACAAGACTTGCAACAAAATTGTGAAAATTGGTAACACTAGATTTGCACTGGTCTGGTTGAGAGGAGAATCAGGTCTTTGGAACTTTTCCATTCTGGCACTTCTGAAATTAATCACAGCACCTGCAGTGTTACAACTTGAATTTATCACTGTTCCACAGAGTACATTTTCATCTCTTGTCTAATTATAGGCAGGCATTTATCATTTTACAGTAGCTGATGCTTGAAACCACTTGCTAGCTACTCGTCATTATTTGTCACTGGAGGGAATTAAAAAAAAAAAAGATATTAAATTGCTCACTCTTCCAGCTATCATTTAGGTAACGCTGATAGGACCTCTGTGTTCAAGTTCACCAAGAAGATTTGGACTTGTATCTTGTATTATTCCCAGATAGTACAAAACTAAAAGATGGCTACTAGCTTGTTTGGACCACTAGTAACATTATAATAGTATTAAAAAAAATTAGAAGGGAATATGTAACCCTGTTCACTAAGTACCAGTGTTGTGAACGGCCCCAGTCTAATAGCTAAAGCACCAATTGGAAATTCAGGAGATCTGGTACTAATCTGCTATGTCATCTTGGGCACTTTGGCTTTGTCTACACAAGAAAAGTTAAGTTGACTTTATTAAGTCGACTTAACTTTTCTAGTGTAGACATAGTCCCTTTTTGACCTTATTAAGTTGACTTAACACTTTAAGTTGACTTAATAAGGTTGACTTAGGTGCTTATTCCCGTCCACACTGGCATAAATTGACCTAATAAGGTTGACTTCAGCGTTAAGTCGCCCTAAAATGATGTGTTTTTAAGTCAACTTATCTTTTCCTTAAGTCTACTTAAGGAAATGCCTAAGTCGACTTAAGGAAAGCCCAGTGTGGACATGGAGTAGTTTAGGTCGACTTAAGCCTCATTAAGTCAACCTAACTTGTAAGTGTAGATGCACCCAAAGTCTCTGTGCCTTGGTTTCCCTAGCTGTCAAGTGGGTCAATACTTCACAGGTGTGTCATGAGGTTTTAATCAAGTTTATAAAGCTCTTTGAGGCCTCCAATGGTAAGCACTGTACAATGGCACAGCATTATGATTAAAAGGGGTGGGAATCATGCAGTTTAATGTAAAACTAACTAACTTTTATACTTGTACAGGACCAAAAATGTTTGGAACACTTGGATTCTTTTCTGATGTTGAGCCGAAGCTTTTGAACTTCATCCAGCATTACTAGTCATGCTTCTGACATGCCTCCTAGCTGATTCTATGGAGATTTCCTTGCATTTCATAGAGAATGTCTCCTCTCAGATGGTGTTTCATATTCTCATGACTTCAGTCTGCTTGTTCTGAAATACCAGCATGCCTGCAGGTCATTCTTATACACTGTACTGACTCGGTTATGCTGTTCTCTAGTGGGTATGGGATTTCCTTCTGTTTCTCAGGGATATGGTGTCAGCTTTTCTGTCCCAAGTTTACATGTCCTGGAAGTCTATTTCCTCATCAATTGTCGAGTCACATCTGCCTTTTTCTCCCCCCTCTCCCCCGCCACCCTTTCTCTTTTCTTGTGCTGTCAGTACCCTTCCAATCCCCTTAAACAGGACACACATTGAATTCACTTATTAAAGCAATTTTTTAAATGGGAAGTATCTCCCACTATATTTTAACAGTGCAGCTTGCTTGTTTGAAAGAGAAGAGGGAGAGAGAGAGAGAGAGAGAGAGAGAGAAGCTGCTTTTTCATTGTTTAATGATAAATTTAAATAATTTTCTTATAGGTATGACTGGTTCTTAGTACTGTGCTAGTGACTTACATAGGGGGAGAATAAAGTGCTTTACAAACTCTGTGTAAGACCCAGTGCTGGTACAACTTGTTTGCCTTCAGGAGTTTCCAAGTTAAGAGGCACTTTGAATGCAAAACAAACAAGAAGTCCTGTGGCACTTTTAAAGACTAACTAATTTATTTTTCACATGAGATTTCGTGGGTGAAAATCCCACTTTGTCAGATGCCAGAAAGCAGAAAAAATGTACATTGGAAAAAAACTTTACAGTATGGGAGGGAAAGATAAATCCTGTGGTTACATTTCACTGCATCAGGATGGATTACTTCAGCAAATCAAACAAGTTGTATAGATTCAAGCAGTGTGTAACAATATATTACAAAGTGGTGAGGCTGAGAGAGTTGAGAACCACTGTTTGTAATGAAAAACAAAGAAGGACTCCTGTGGCCCTCACAAACACAATCACAGGATTTATCTTTCCGTCCCACACTGTAAGGTTTTTTCAGTGTTAATTTTTGCCACTTTCCGGCATCTGACAAAGTGGGACTTCACCCACAAAAGCTCATGTGAAAAATAAATTGGTTAGGTTTTTTAAAGTGGCACAGGATTCCATGTGTGTTGTACTGAACTAGACTAACACTGTTACCCTTTTGAAATTTGGATGTATAGTGTACTTGATTAGGCTAAGACTGAAATTGGCGCTTTAAACTCATAGCACTCCTGTATTTATGATAATACCTGTTTAGGGCTAATTGGTACAAACTGCACAGTACAAATTGTAGCAGGAATCCAATCCTGCATTAATGAGTGCTCAGATACCAAGGTACTCTGTCCTAGCAGCATGATTCAGGCCTAATATGGAATATGACTAAGTGCCTCATAAGTATATTAAGAATCTTTCCTAAGACGGTCTCCTTAGATGTGCTGTATAATGCTGGACAATCAAATGTCAGCTCCTGCCATTGCCTCAGGCCAATTCACTTATCTATTAATCTGCATTAAAGTAGCTGGTAATTGTATGAAAACATATTTGGTATTTAAACTTCACGAAAATAATGTGTTGTTATATGCACTGTTCTCAATTATCTGTATCCTGTTATAATGCAATAGTAAGCCATTTACATTGTGTATTCTTCTGTAACTAAATAACCCATTGCATGAGAGAGAAGCCTTGTGGAATGCGAATGAAGACCTGCAGCAGTCTAAGGCTATGTATACACGATCACTTTATTGCGCGGTAAGGCTCCTTACCACGCAATAAAGCAAATAGCGTACACACGATCAATTTCTCTGTTGCGTGGCAACACCCTCTTGCCGCGCAACAGTTAAACCACTCAAAACGAGAGTGGTAGCATTATCGCAGAACAGCTGTTCCATGGTAATGCTTGTGTGTACTTATTTTGCACAATAGACAGCCTCCGGAAATGTCCCAGAGTGCCAATCGAGGCCACTCTGGGACATTGGAGCTGTCAAATATGTCAATTTCACTGCTCTAGCTGAGCAGTGATATTGACATATATGTCAATTTCACTGCTCTAGCAGAGCAGTGAAATTGAGTATTTTGGGGAGCTGCCCGGTTTGGCAGCTCTCCTGGACTGAGCTAGGGGGCTGGCCGAGCCGGCCCCCCAGCTCAGATCCCGGGCTTCGGGAGTCAGCAGGCACCGCAGCCGGTCCCCCAGCTCAGTCCAGGGGTTCAGGTGGCAGCAGAAGCTCCGGCGGAGCTTCTGCCACCACCCGAACCCCGAGCTGGTTTGGGTGTCAGCAGGCGCTGCGGCACTTAAGCACCGCAGTGCTGCTGACTCCTGAAGCCCGGGAACTGAGCTGGGGAGCCCCCAGCTCAGCCTCGGGGCTTCGGATGACAGCGGGGGCTGGAAACGCAGCCCCCACTGCCACCGGAAGCCCTGCAGCTGGGCTAGGGGCCTGGCTGTGGGCAGTGCATGGTGGGACAGGTGCCCACCATGCACTGCTCTTCTTTCGCAAAGGAGCATTCACACGATGAATGCTCCTTTGTAAAAGAAACAGCACATATGCACACAAGAAAGCACTATATTTATAGCGCTTTCCTTATCCCGCAATAACTTATTGAGGGACAGGTGTTCTCGTGTGTACATAGCCTAAGTGCTAATCTGTACACATTTGAAGGCAAATGGTCATTGTGTGTGATGATCAGAGATCAAAGAATCTTAATGCATGCTTCTCTCCTTCTGCTGATCAAAAAAAGAGACTCTAGGGGTAGTGACCCTGTCGATTTGTTTTCTGAGACAGGAAGCTAATAAGTATGTCCTCAGGGAAAGAGCCTGCATCTTTGGACTCATATAGAGATGGGTATCAGATGCAAAGCAGAGACCCACAGAGAGAATCTGAGTACCTGGAAAAGACTTTTGGGAAACAGTCAGTTTATTACATCTCTGCTACCATTTGGAATTAGAGACTGTGACTCACCAGTACGTATATTTTGCTTGCTTTAATTTCTCAAGCTATGTCTACACTGGGGAATTTAGGTCGACTTTAATAAGTCGACTTTAAGTCGACCTTATTAAGTCGACTTAGAGAGTCCACACAGGACTCCTAAGTCAACTTAAAGTGGGCCTTACTAACTCGACTTAGAGAATCTATACTAGATTCTCTAAGCTGACTAGTTCGTGGGGCTGACTCTCTCCCCGGCGCAGCAAGCCCCTGAGCGGTCCGGGGGAGAAGGGAGAATGGAGCTCCTTTCTGTCCCAGACCACTCGGCTCCCTTCTGCTTGGGACTTCTCAGGTCCTGGGCAGAAGGGAACCCTTCTAGCCGGGACTGCTCGGGTCCCAGGGAGAACTTCCCCGGGACCCAAATGGGTCCCGGCTAGGAGGAAGAGTGGGAGACCTGTGCTCCAGCTGCCGGCTGTGAACCACTGCAGGTAATGTGATGTGCTCATGCCTTGTCCACCTCTGTCCCTCTTACATTCTGTGCACTTGTGAATATGGGAACGGTCCACAAAGATCCACTGCTCAGTGCAGGAGCATTGCATCTATTGCTTCACTTTTCACAGACTCATATGTGCTTTCCACTCATCAACTCTGTAGTGTACCAACTTTGTGCATTCTGTACATGTTCTAGCAGCATAAAGGATTCTATATATTGATAAACTGAGGCAGAGGGGAAGTAGGTGAGGTCACACAACGAGTCAGTAACAGAAACACTCACATAAAGTCTCATGGTCCAGTCCTCTGTTTTAGCCCCTGGAGAGACCTGTTTTACATGTCTCATTCCTTGAAAAACACACTGTGAGAGAATTGAACGGATGACTTAGAAAAAAGCAATTCAGCGCATTTATATTCCCTGGAATATGAATATAAACATGGAATATTCTGTACTTAGCTAAGATTTAAGTGGGGACACTTGATTTTTTTTTAATTTATGCTGGAATGTGTCTAATAAATATATGTATTTTTTTTTTAAAAAAAAAACAATTTTCAAACTTTGGTGGTTAAACACAGGTTCTTAAAAATCTACATTTAGACTTGTGGAAATTGAATCACTCACATATAAAGGTTCTCATAATCCGTATGTCCTATAGAAGTCAACAAGAGCTCAGATCTTAACAGGTCATTTTTATGTAGGTGCCTAAATTAAGGCACCCATATTAGTAAATGTTGCTGTCAAGCTTTTGTTAAGGTTTGCAACAGAGTATGCAGATAGCTACAGATGTTAATTGTCCACTCTCTTCTTAAACATGTTCTCTTTGCAAACTTATTTTTTAACTTCACCAAAAGGGTTGATTCTATTGTATGATGTACACTGGTGTATTTAACTATGAAACTGTGATGCTTTTGTTTCCAGTGTACTGCACCTTTAAATTTTGAAGAATTCTGAATAGGTTGCAGAATGAGTAGCAATTATGCTGCAAACTATAATAAAGTAGATCTAGACACATTGGCTATGTTTACACTTGCAAGTTAGGTCGACTTAAGGAGGCTTATGTTGACCTAACTTAGTCCCTGTCCACACCTGGCTTTCACCATATTGACTTAAGAAATTCCTTAAGTCGACTTAACGAAAGCTTAATCGACTTAATAAGACCTGCTGGGTAGGTCTACCGAATCCTCCTTAGGTTGACCTAACCCTTCTTTAGGTCGACCTAAGCACAGTGTGAACGCTTAAGTCCACTTTGTTAAGTCGACCTAAGGGCAGTTAGGCTGACTTAACAAAGTGGACTAAATCCACGTCCATGGAAACCACTTTGTTAAGTTGACTTAATAAGGTCGACTTTAAGTCGACTTAAAGTCAACCTTATTAAGTCTACTTAAAGTCGACCTAACTGGTTTCTAGTGTAGACATAGCCTTTGGCTATGTCTACACTAGAAAAGTTGTCAACTTTCTTAAGTCGACTTAATAAGGTCGACTTTAAGTCGACTTAAAGTCGACCTTATTAAGTCAACTTAACAAAGTTGACAACTTTTCTAGTGTAGACATAGCCCCTTTTCAACCTTATTAAGTTGACTTAACACTTTAAGTCAATTTAGGTGCTAATCCCCATCCACACTGGTTTACGTCAACCTATTAAGGTCGACTTAAGCGTTAAGTCGACCTAAAACGAGATGTTATTAAGTCGACTTAAGGAAATGCTTAAGTCGACTTAAGGAAAGCCCAGTGTGGACGAGGCTTTGTTCAGGTCAACTTAAGCCTCCTTAGACAACAGAGTCCTGTGGCACTTTTAAAGACTAACAGATTTATTTATCGCATGAGCTTTCGTGGGAGAAAATAAATCTGTTAGTCTTTAAAAGTGCCACAGGACTCTGTTGTCTTTCTACAATAGACTAACACAGCTACCCCTTTGGAATGTAAGCCTCCTTAAGTCGACCTAACTTGCAAGTGTAGACGCACCCATTATGCTCTGCCCCTGGATACCTGACTTTTGTTCTTTCTTGTTTATCTTAATCATTTTAGACTGAACGTATCTACTTATCTCTTAGTTTTAGTGTTAACAACCTTAAAAACATTATTGCAAAGCTGGATTGTAATGGGTTAATTTAATTTTTTAAAGTACAGGTGGGTACTTAAAAATGTGTGACAACCGCAACATTTTTGCAGCCCTAGTATGTTTTCCTACAATCTGTTGATTTACCAGTGTAATAAATCATATTCTTGAGTTGGAAAGCAAGAAAGTGCCACGTCTGTCTGGAGATCTGGTTGACTTTATACACAGTAGTTACTTTGAAAGGAGGTATAAAAATGCTGCCTGTCTGGCAGACCTTATGTGGTTGAAAATCTGACTGACTTCAGTAGCTTTTGGGTATAATTTTTAAGTCCTCAAAGTGACTAAGGAGTCTCAGTTCTATATTAAAAATAGACTTGAGCACTTCTGAGAGACTTTCAGTGAGAGTTAATCTTCTAAAAAACAAATTTCTTTTGAAAAGGGGACTAAAGCTTTTAGGGTTTGCACACTTCTTACTCAGGTGAAACTTTCCGTGAACTCAGCAGATTTTGGGTAAGGATTTTAAAAGCACGTAAGTGGCTTAGGAGTCTCAGTCCTATTTTCAAAAGAAATTTCCTTTGGAACGAAATTCTCATTGAAAAGTCTCTGAAGTGCAACAAAAAGAACGAGAGTCCTTTGGCACCTAACATATTTCTTCATGCATAAGCTTTTGTGGGCTATAACCCACTTTGTCAGAAGCCCCTGAAGTGCAAGAGTCTCTTTTGAAAATGAAACTGAGGCTCCAAAATAATTTTAGTTCTTTTGAAAATTTTACCCTTTGTCTGAATAAAGATTCCAGTAGTAAGCCAAAAAAAAAAAAAAACCCTAAATGTTCCAAACACTATCACTATTTATAGAGAATGCTACCACAAATTTGGCAGTCCAAAGGCAAGTCAGCTTGTAACTATATTGGGCCTAACTTCTATTACCTATCTCTTCACTGAAACCAATGGAAGTTATACCAGGGATGTATTCAGCCCACTCGTTAATATTTTCTTTGAGCAAAATATTGACTCTATTTTCCCCCTTTCAAAATGATTTTATGACCTGCACCTTTTAAAATAACAGCCAAAAGTTTTCCACCAAGATCTATTTTCTGCTTTTCTAGCTTAACCTGTGTGGCGTTCATACCACAGCCATCAAATGCCTTTTACTCCATGCTGTCGAACAATTCTCTTCTCAATTAGATCAAAGTTGAATTCATCTGTTTCCCAAAGTTACTCTCCTGTTTTCATACCTCATGAATTTCCTTGACTAACACCTCCTTCTCTGGTAAGATTTTTCCTTCTGCTTCATAACTGGGGCTCTGTGTGTATGAGGCACATCTGGATACCGTAGGGTGAAATGTCACCAAACCAATATTTTTCCCATTACCCATATTCTGCTCCCATTGTTCTGGTCTCACTTTGCCCTGTTGGCTATTCCAGACGCTGCTTCATCCTGGTTCTGACTTGATATTTAATCAGTTCTACTTTCTGCATCTTGTATTGCCACAGCTGTCTTTTGATCTCACTGTCCCTTTCCCTCCTGCTCCCCCTTCCTTAAGTTTTGATCTTGTTCCAAAGTTTCATTATCTAATTGATTTGTTCTGGTAAACCTTTAATTTCTTCCTCTCTTTTAATAGGTCTTAAGAGGGTTGTTTTCTCACTTTGGAGCTTAGTGAGGGCTGCTTTTTCCCATTTTATGTTTACAGGCTGCCAATCATATACTTTTACCAGACTTCCAACAGGGTCTCCAGCAGTCACTATTGAATTCATGGTTGTTAACTGGCCTTTCCCAGTAGTTGCTTGGCACAGAACCAAGAAAATAAGTGTGTTCAAATGCTTCATATGACGATCTGCCAATGACATCATGAGACAATTACCAACTTGCTTTGGATGTTTTTCATCTTAGAATGCTGGGTTTCTTTAAACATTACTTGGCAGTGATTAGTTTCAGGACAGTCTTTGTGAAAGCTATTATAGAAATGACATTTCCTGTTATTAAAACTCATTAAATCATCTTCTTGAAGAAATTTATCATCAAGAACCTTGTACCTTCTTGCTCCAGATTAGGCTACAAGAGGCTCAGGGGGCCTGATTCTACAGCCTATACTCATGTAGATTGTCCCATTTAGTTTAACAGAACTACTCAATGAGGTTGGATTGTCTTGTGGTTAAGGCACTGGATTGGAGATCTTACTTCTGCCACAAACTTCCTAAAGCAAATCATTTACTTTCTCTGTGCCTCAATTTCCCACATGTAAAACGGAGAATAATGTTTCCTTTCTTCTATCCTGTGTCTGTTTGGATGGTAAGCTCTATAGGACAGGGACTGTCTCTTAATGTAGGTAAGTGCAGTGCCTGACAGAATGGGGACCTGGGACCTCTCAGAGCTAATGTAATTCAAACAATTAGAAAGAATATGCCATATAAGAAAAGGCTTTTCAAATGAATAAGGGTGGTAGAAGAAGGACATGAAGAATTGTCTGAAGTTTTGGTTTGACCTGATTGGATGCACACTTTTTTTTTTAAAAAAAAAGGAGAGTTGGTGTTTGCAAAAGTAATTTGCTAGATAAATGGGTCAAAGTGCTATGTTGGCTGATAAACTGAAAAAAGTGCAGCGGAGAAGCAGAGATTAGTGTACTTCAAGATAATTGGATCAATTGATTTTTGCAAATTCACATTACTGATAATATAATAAGCGATGATGATCCATTTTCAGAGCTGTTTGGAAAATGGGAGCTTCCTTTTGTAGGAAATAGTGATGGCTAAAAATTACTTTCCATTCTGAATAGCAACAAAGCTAATATCTATATATATCTATATCTATATAGATATATAAAATTTCATGAAATTAAATATTCCAAAACATCAAATTCTTTGATTTGCTGAAGTAATCTGACCTGATGCAGTGAAATGTAATCACAGGATTTATCTTTCCCTCTGATACTATACATTTTTTTTCAATGCAAGCTTTTTCTGCTTTCTGGCATCTGACAATGTGGGACTTCACCCACAAAAGCTCATGTGAAAAATAAATGTGTTAGTCTCTAGAAGTACCACAGGACTCCTCCTTTATTTTGCTGAACTAGACTAATATGGTTATCTGTTCGGAACTTGTTACAGTGCGTAACTCTGTTGTTTTGTTTTTGCTATTTTAAGTCCAATAAATTATTTAAGTCCCCCTTTTACTGTGGCTTAGAATATTTCAAGCCGCAGTGGTGGTAATCTCTTGTCCACTAATATAGACAGATTCTAACATAGCACAGTAATAGCTGAAATGAAAGAGTCATTCGTCCCAATAAATATATCTGCACCTACTCATTTAATTTTTTTATACTGCTTTTTGTTAAATTGATAAATACTTGATCTGTTCAGACCCCTTTGCTGTTGTGTAGTCACAGATGTATGAATTGGACACCAAGTTCTTTTAAATGTTTTCTGTTAGTTTTCTTGTGATATCTTTCCTCCAGAGGATTGGAAAGATTGAGCTGTTTGAGTGAGCTCTGTTGGAGTTAAAGTGGCAATCTTGGCTAGCCATGCACATTGCAGTCTTTTCCATTAAAGAGCAACATCAGGAGATGGACACCTGAGGATGAAAGCAGCAAGAACACATTTGGAATTGGGCTGAGGGATTTTCTTGTTTTCATCTCAATCAAAACAGAATTTGGACTTACCTTCAGTTGGAGAAAATTGCAGAATTTTTACTTTTCCCTTCTTTAAATAATGGGGATGCTACGAGATCAGCAAAAGCCAAGATTGCTATATGTGTCCCATCCAAGGAGAAGGGGGGAAAATGTTTAGCCAGTTTGTTGGGGGGGGGGAGGGCGAGAAGGAGGCAATAAAAAATAATCTAATTAGGAAAGCCACTTGCTAGCAGTGTTGGTTTCAAACAGGAGCTTGTATGAGGCCCATTCTGGAGATATTGTCCTCTCCCTTCCAAGAAATATTATTGATATATGGGGTCAGGTCCTTAGCTGGTGTAAATGAAACCTGGTTCCATTAGCTTCCATAAAGCTTCACTGATTGATTTATAGCAGCTTAGGATCTTGCCTATTTATTTTAAAGCACACTTTATTAATATTGAGAACATTTTGTTATTTCTCATTGGTACAATGTACTTTAAAAATAGACAGAAGCACTAATACAAGTGTCATGTGAAAGGTAAATTGTCTTTTCATGAACTATCTATGAATAGACTAATTTTTTGCAAATGTGTTCATTATTCCAAATTATTCAAACAATCCCTTTCAAACATATTTCAGCCAATGGGTGTCTTACAAAGTGCTAGATTATTTGCTACTTCAGTTGTGTAACTTAATATTACTGCTCCCTCTATGGACAGCGGTGTGTCTGATTTGTTTGAGAGAAGAAAATAAGAGTGCAAAGTTGCCACATGAATGCTTCTGAAGTGAAACTTTGTGCAAAGCCATATTCATTAGTATTGAAGACCTATTTTTACTTTCTGTATATATTCTTGTAGCAGTCTGTCAGCACTCTGCCCACCTGGAAGGTGCCTCCTAGTCGTGGTATTGGGGAATGTAGCTCAAGTGGCCCCCCTACAGATGGTGAGTGCTCTGCCTTTTGCATGACAACTCATCCGTCGAGTCCTCCCCTCAGGCCTTAGCCCTCTGGCTAAGCCCATTTAAGTCCATCTCTTCTGGGATATAACTCTTCTCCTCTCACCTGGCCACTACCATCAATGGCCGAGGAGACCTGCTGGCCACTAAATTAAAATAGTCAATGGCCAGTGGTTTTTGCACCCATCCTGGCACCCATGCTGCTCCTGGCACTCTGGGGGAGCGGGGAGGGACAGAAGCCCACCCACTTCTCCAGGCCCCAGACCAGGGACCCTAAATGCCTCTTCCATGGCCTCCGCCTCCCTCCAGTTTCTCTTCACACTCCATGCCAACTCCCTGGGCCACTTTCCCCATAGCCCCCAGCCATATGCAGTCTTTCATCACTTGGAGTCCAGCCACCGTCCATCCCTGGCTTCTTGCCCCCAAACCACTGCTACAGCCTCTCCTGCAGTCTGCTCCTTTCAGGTTCCCTGGCTCTTGGTCAGCTCCCAGTGCAGTCCACACACTCTGAGCTCTCCAGGGTGCTGGCTTCCTCAGTGAGCCTGCTAGGAAGAGGACCTTCTCCCTACAGCTCCTCAGGCAGACTGACTAGCTAGCTCTGTTGCTCCCTGCTTTATACTGGAAGCCTGCCCTCTGATTGGCGACCAGCTCCAGACAGCCCATTAGCTGTCACCCATAGGCTCTTTTAACCCCTGGAATGCCAGAGTAGGGCAAAAACCCGGCTACAAATCTGCTAAACAAAAGATTACATGAATGAAAATTAATGTTGAATGAATACAAATGGTTGGGAATACCAGTATAGTGATATTTTATTCAAGAAATATTTCTGAATATGTTTTCAGCTTTTGTCCCATTCTGTTTAAACCTTTAAAATGAACAGTACTTCAGTTTGATATAAAGGGAAAGGTAATCAGTTGGTTCTCCATGTCCACTGAATGTAGAAAAATGTGCAATGGGCTTAATCTACATTATGGGAGATTTAGGTTTGATATTAGGAAAACCTTTTTAATTGTAAAGGTATTTAAGATCAGAAATAGGCCTGTAAGGGAGTTTGTCATTTGCCTATCATTGCGGTTTTTTAAAGAATACATTGGACAAACATCTGTCAGGGATGGTCAGGATTTACTTGGTCCTACTTTAGCACAGGGGGCTGGACTAGATGACCATCCAGCCTTCTGTTTCTAGGATTCTATGATAAGTCACTGAGCAACAATGAATATTAAGTCATGTCACAAAGCCACTTTTCAGAGAAGAGCTACACTATAAAGTTAACATGCTACACTTCCAGGAGGTATAAACTCACAAGCAGGAGTCTTGAACCATGAAGTGTGGTGCAAAGTAGCTCCAAATTTCTGGTTGTTTTAACTTAATGAGTAGAATTGAATTGGCATTGAAAGAGTTTGATAGATTCATTCATTTTGAAGAAGAGATTTAAATGAAGAGGAATTGGCCATCTGCATAGTCAACTACACTAGTGCAACAAAAAGTATGACAAAATGTGCATAATATTTACCCATGGCTAATTTGGGCAAATTTTAAAGTCACAAAGCCCTTCCTATTCCCATTGAAGTCAGTGCATGTTTCACCATTGACTCCTGTGTGAACAGGTTTTGATTCTCAAAATAGACAACTACATAAACAACTCAGATCTAATAGTTACTCTAACACAAATATATTCATTCTTTCCCTGTATTTCATTAACTGGTGTTTCTTCCCCCATTCATCTTCCTGTCCCCTCCTTCCCGCAATTTCATTAATCTTATCCAGAAAAAAAGGAAACTGATACAGTTCTCATAGGTTATGTCTACACTGGCAATTTAAGTCGACTTAAGGAAGCTTAAGTCAACTTAAATTAAGCCGCATCCAACCTGGTTTTCATTAAGTCGACTTAAGCAGTTCCTTAAGTCGACTTAATTACTACCACTCTTTAGGTCGACTTAACAATTAAGTCAATTTGTTAAGTCGACCTAAAGACGGTGTGGCTGCCCTAGGTCGACTTATTCTATAAGTCGACCTAGGACATGGTCCCAGGGAGAAGGAAACCAGGCTCCTGTCTCTCTGGGTCCCCCACAGGTCCCAGCGAGAAGGGGGCCAGGCTCCTTTCTCCCCGGGACCCTCATGGGTCTCAGCAAAAAGGGAGCCAGGCTCCTCTCTGCCCGGGACCCCCGTGGGTCCCGGTAAGAAGGGAGCTGTGGCTCCTTTCTCCCTGGGACCCGCTTGGGTTCCCGGCAAGAAGGGACCCACGAGGCTCTGTTCTGGCCGGGACCCATCCACAGGTCCCAGCAAAAAGGGAGTGCGGGGCTCCCTTGTGGCCGGGACCCGCTTGGGTCCCATGGAGAAAGGAGCCGTAGCTCCCCTCTCACCGGGACCATCAGGGATCCCAGCAAGAAGGAAGGGAGCCACTTCCAGAGGGGAGCCACTTCTGCCGCGTCTACACTAGAAAAGTTAAGTCGACTTAAGAGAGTCGATTTAACTTTTCAAGTGTAGACATAGCCATAGATTCATAGACCATAAGGTTAGAAGGGACCATTATGATCGTCCATTCTGACTTGTGCACAACGCAGGCCACAGAATTTTACCCACCCATCCATGTAATAGATCCCTAACCTATGACTGAGTTACTGAAGTCCTCAGATCATGATTTAAAAACTTCAAGGTATAGAGAATCCACTAGCAAATATGCTATACCCCATGCTAGAGAGGAAGGTGAAAACCTGCCAGGACTTCTGCTAATCTCTCCTTCCTGACCCTAGTTATGGTGATCAGCTAAAACCTGGGCATGGGCAAGACTCACCAGCCAGACACCCAAGAAAGAATTCTCTGTAGTAGCACAGAATCCACCACTTCAAATGTCCCATCACAAGCCATTGGGCATATTTATCACTAGTAGTCAAAGATCAACTAATGGTGAAAATAAGCTGTCCCATCATACCATTGCCTCCATAAACTTATGCATACAATCCTGACTCACAATAATGCAAAAAACATTCATTTCATATAACGGATCTTAAAAATACTTAAATATAATCCACAGAAATCTCCTAAATGAATTGTTTCTGTCACAATAAGTACATTCATATGTCTAACTTATTGACTACCTCTGGTTAAAAAAAAAAAGGCATTTCCATTCTGTAAGAGAGTCTGACACTTATTTTGTTCTAGTTCCAGATAAGAACACAAGGCTGAAATTTCAAAAGTTCCCATGAAATGAAAACTTCTTAATTTTTTTTTAATTTGGAACTACTAACATATTTTATTTCAATAATCTCAAATTGCTTCGATATCAAAACATAATTAATTATACAAAGACACACACACATATAAAGTAATATAAATATAAAACAAAATGAACTGAAATAGTGAAGTTGAAGCAAAATGTTTTTACTTCAGTGAAATTAAATATTTTGACATTAATGAAATGGGAAAATTTAAATATTTATTTTAACGTTCTTGTAAAAAGTGTGTGTGTGTAATATATCAAAATAGACATATTACCAGGAAAGGTTTGATTTTTGTTTTTTTAACAAGATGCATTTTTGGAGAGAAAATAATTCTATCATTTTTTTACCAGCTCTAATAATTTAAACAAATAAAATAAAAGGTGAAAAAAGAGAGAGAACAACAACAGAAGAATAAATCCTCAGTCCATCCACAGAAAGAGCAACTTACCTAATTAATTTATTTAGGCACTTTTACTGTGCCTGTCACCATAATATTTAACTCCAGAGTGGGGATATTGGGAGCGAGCAGCATATACCATCATGTGATAATTCTTTAGGAAATGACTAAATAACATTTAATTTACTAAAATGTACTTAACTAAAATGCTTAATTTCTCTAACCCTTTAAGAAAGTATAGCAGAGAGAGGACTGTGGGAACAACTAATGTGATGACTTGGGCTACTCTTCAAGAGTCAGACTGGCAGATGCCGTGACGGGCTTGTCAACAGCAATTACCACACAGGGTTTTTGGGACACATCAGAAGTTGTAGATCTCAGAATATACAAAGGCCACATGGATGAATGTTGCCTCCCTCATGAGATCATTCTAATTCAAGACGTAGTTTAATAAGCTATTATTTGCACTCTCTGAAAAGCATGCTCAACAGCTGCTGGGAAAGACCTTCACATATATTTTATTGCTTTGTGTTCTCATGTGAGAATTGGGCAAAAGTGGCAATACTGAAGCCTCAGTTTTAAATGTCTGGGTTTCAGCCTTACATTGAGACACGGAGAAGCTGAGAGGGAGAATTTTGATGGGTTTATTGAAACTTTTCTTTCTTTCACTTCTGCAAGATCTCACATTACAAGGTGTGTCAGCAGGCACTGTTTCAGGTCCCAGTGCAATGCTCATTGCAGTCAATGGGAGTCTTCTTCATCAGCTTTGGCGTGAATTGGATCAGATCCTTGGAAACAAAAATATTTCAGACAGCGGGTCTCATTCTGTCGCCTTGATTCATGGTGGGTAGCACTTCACAGAAATAGTCTCAGGGACTTCAATGGAACTACTCACAGGAGTAAAGTACTACTCAGAATGTGTAAGAGTCGTAGAATCAAGACAAGTATGAACAGTGTGCTCAGAAATTAGATTCTCTCACCCTTACTCACATAGGCTATGTCTACACCGGCAAGTTATTTCGAATTAAGGAAGCTTAATCCGAACTAACTTAAGCCATGGCTACACTAGGCTTTCATTAGTTTGAATTAAGGGCTTCCTTAATTCAAACTAATAAATTTGAATATGCTATTCGAACTAATTAATTAGTTCGAACTAACCGGCCCATTGAACTCCATGCAATTCGCTAATTCGAACTAAGCAAGTGCCACGAATGTTGCTAGTTTGAATTAAGTTAATTGGAACTTACTAAAATTGGTTTGAATTAGTTAGTTCAAATTAACGAATTTTAGTAAGTGTAGACATAGCCATAGAGTACTTTGCAACTGGTTCCATTGGTTTCAGTGGGAATATTCATGGTAAGATATTATTCAGTGTGAGTAAGCGTAGGTGAGTAAGTGTAGGAGAATCTGGCTCTTAGCAATTCTATCTTCAATTACTATTAAAGATAAACATTTCACAATGAAGTGCAACCACCTTTGGGGGGAAAAAAAATCATAGTAAGGATCCAGTCCTGCAACTGTTCTGCACTCATTACTGCCTTTCATTTCAATAGGAATTTTATGCAGGGAAGTGTTACAGACTTGAACCCAAACAAAAATGCACAGAAAAACATTATATGCACATCTCAAACAGGAAGGAACAATACTGTATCAAATTGAAATTTTAACGTGTATTTAGATAGGCAGAGTGTAATTACCAAAGTTGGAAATTAGTCAAGACAATAGAGTTAATACCCCTATTCACTGAAATATGCCAGGGCATTTTTAATTAGTACAATTGGTTTTATGTCTTGCTCAAAAAATGATAGGCACTACTAGCAGAGCAATGTCCCCTTAATACCATGCTGAGGTAATGGACAAAGGATTGGCTACAAACCTGATCCAAAGCCTAAAGGAGTCAATAGGGGCATGTCTACACTAGCAATTTAGGTTGACTTAAGGAAGCTTAAGTCGACCTAAATAAAGCCCCGTCCACACCTGACTTTCATTAAGTTGACTTAAGGGCTTCCTTAAGTCTACTTAATAAGTACCGTTCTTTAGGTCGACTTAACCTCTCAGTTGCTTTGTTAAGTCGACCTAAAGCCAGTATGGCTGCCCTAAATCGACTTAATTACCAAAGTTGATCTAGGACAGGGGACAAGGGAGCCCCAGCTCCCTGGCAGAAGGGAGCCATGGCTCCCTTTTCCCCAGAGGGAGCCCTGGCTCCCTTCTGGCTCCCTGGCAAGAAGGGAGCCACAGCTTTCCAGGTAGAAGGGAACACCGCTCTTTTCTCCCCAGGACCCGAGTGGGTCCAGGCAAGAAGGGAGCCCTGCTCTCTTCTCCCCGGGACCTGTAGGTCCTGATGAAAAAGGAGCCACGGGTCCCTTCTGCCGGGGACCACGGCTCCCTTCTCAGTGGGGAGCTAAGGCTCTGTCTACTCTTAAAAAGTTAAGTCAATTTGTTAAGTCGACTTAACAAGTCAACTTAAGTTTTTAAATATAGACATAGCCTAGGAGTCTTTCAGGTGCTAAGCGGGAAGTGTGTATCCGATCGAAGCTTCTTCACCACTTCAAATACTGGCAGGATGTTACCAGAGTCTTTCATTTCTACCTTTTTGTTTTCCTTAAAGTCGTTGTTTCACCAATGTTTAACTCTTTTAATTTTAATTGCTCCTCATAAATCAATTCTTTCAGCCACCCATAATTTTTGCTTCTCTTGTCCTGTTTTAATATGTGGTATCTTCATATTTAAAATATCTGTATTTGGCTTTCAAGCAAAGTGTTTCCTAACTTTACATAGATTCTTAGTTGTCTGATGCAGTTTTCTTCTGGATATTGTGTCTAGTGTCTTCCAGCTATGTTAATTAGTAGCAGTTCACTGACTCGTGACTAATAGGGAGAGTCTCTTCTCTGGAGCTTTATAATAGTGTTAACATAACTGAATTTTGGAGAAAAGAAAATGTTACTTGTAATTTTTCTCTAAAAGTTTGTCACTACATTGTAGTCACACACAAATCAACCAACTTCCTTATACAGCTGGGATTTTTAGACCTTTCCTTAGGTGCTGTATAGTCTCACATTTCAGTAGGAGAGAAATTGCTGATTAGAATCACCAGAAGCCTCTATTTGAAATCTAACTTGTGGAATTCCTGACAGTCTTCTGGTTATGTATGTATGTATGTATGTGGTGAAGTAGAGACCCTCAAGGAGCTATCTTTACAGAGCCAAACCTACAGATAACTAGGTAATATATTGGATCACTCTTGGAAACTAAGAATGAGTACTTTCTCTCTCTTAATAGGACGTCTATCTGTTCTTTTAGGTTAAAACTCATCTGGAATACACAGGGCCCACACAAGGTGCTCCAGACTATTTAACATCCCAGTGAGAACACACAGGCTGGGCGGAATCTGTACACCTTGAATGCTGCCAAAGGGGTCTCCACACACCAGCTTCATACATGTTCAGGAGGCTTGGAGGAAGGCTATGAGCAGCTCTGGACTCTTGGGATCTATGGCTATGTCTACACTAGCAAGTTAGTTCGAGTTAAGGAAGCTTAATTCGAACTAACTTAAGCCGTGGCCACACTAGGCTTTCATTAGTTCGAATTAAGGGCTTCCTTAATTCGAACTAATAAATTCGATTATACCTTTCGAACTAACGTGTAATTCAAACTAGTTAGTTCGAATTAAGTCAATGTGGCCATGTTAGTTCGAACTAAGCACATAGACATAGCCTATGACTCTTGGGATCTATGCAAAGTGGCCACTATTTTACTCTATGGGTTGGAGCAGCAATTTTGGAAATGTTATGCTGCAAAATCTGCAGAATGATTAGATGCTGCAAAAAGATGTACTATTAAAATTATGAATGCATTCCTTGAAAACTTTCAAGAGGCATTATGTTGATGGGTTGGAACTAAGAGGGTGAATTTCAGCTTCTGTGTAGCTGTGTAGTGGTTTGGATTCCTCTTGTCATTCTTATAGATGGTGCTGGCTGAGACTAGGTTAAACAGAAAAAAGGAGGAAAGGGGGATTTTCAAAAGCACTCAGAATTGGCCTTACTGAGATCCCATTTAAATCATGGGCAAAAATCTCATTGATTTCAATGAGTGCAGAGGTAGGCTAGCTCTGAGATGTTTTTCAAGATCCCACCCAATGGAAAATGTAGCTTTGTAAAGAATGTACAGAATCTACCTTCTACTCCTGCAGTGTTATATAATCCCATTGACCGCAGCTAGTTGCAACTGTTGTAAGATTTAGGATAGCCCTTGATGTTTGGTTCTAGTCTCCCCTTCCAGTCTGCTATAATTCCATCTGTAAAAGCTCTCATACATACATTCTCTGAACATCCATTGAGCCTGCTCTGACTTTAATGTTATCAAGCCAACTCCAGGAGGACATCGGTTGCAAAAAGTCCAAGAAGAACTGCCTTAGATTTTGATTGTTGTTGCCAAATTGTGTTTACTTTACTGCTGGAAGACAACAATTCTTACCTCCTGCTCTTTGGAAAATCAGACTCATGGGGTATGTCTACACTGGAGGCTCTGTTAAGTCGACCTAACAAGGTCGAGTTTAAGTCGACTTAAATTTGACCTTGTTAAGTCGACTTAGAGAGTCCACATTGAAAACTACTGTTGACTGCTAGCATCTACACTGGCAGGTGCTAGGTTGACGGAGGAGTGGTGCATTGTGGATAGCTGTCCCACATTGCACCAGGTCTGGAGGCCAATTAAGTCAACTTAAGGGCTTTCCCCATCCACACTGGCTTAAGTAGACTTAATAAGATCGACTTAAGTGTGAAGTCGACTGTAAGAGTTGTTGTTATTAAGTTGACTTAAGGAAATGCCTAAGTCGACTTAATAAAAGCCCAATGTGGACGCAGGAGTCTGTAGGTCGACTTGACCTTCCTTAAGTCGATGTAGGCTCCAGTGTAGACGTACCCATGGAGTCCATAATTATGCCACACTTGAAAATTAATATACCATTGTCAACTTAAAAGCACATCAGTCTGAGACCATTTGGTATCCATGTGCTAGTGATTTACATTTTACTGTTAGAATCTCACTTTTGATCAGTCAGTCTGTCAAGGCGTATCTTACTCAAATTTTATTTCATCCAGGCACCACAGAACATGTTTCTTTCTCCTTTCTTATTATGAGGTCTTTTTATTTTCAGTAGATGGTCCTTCACTATTTCTCAGTAAGAAATCTTCTTGAGGAGTGGTTTAAAATATATAATTCTGCTATTATGTAATAAAAGTAGCCTCACAAAAAGTAAGCGGTTACATAGTATAGAGCTACTAAACTTGAACTGAATATCTATGTTAACAGTGATATTTCTAAAATGTTTAGAAATTAATCATTTTACAAACTAGATGTAAAAATCTTTGTTCTAATTGAAATGCATTCTTTCCATTTTATGGATTGTTATGAGCAATAAAGGGACTAGCATCCCAATTCTGCCCTTATTGACCTGTTGAACCCCATTCTTAAATTCAGATTTTGCTCTCAATAATAATAGTGCAAACCTATAATCTCTCATGAGAGTTGTACAGGTATAGCTGGGACAGTTTCTGATGAGGAAAAATCTACCTTAACTCTTGAGGCTAGAGGGTGAATTTGCAGGAATGATATATTTATGGGAGAATAAAATATTGTTTTTGCAATCTCTGCAAATTTGATTTGCAAACTAGGGCCAGATCTCCACTACAGATATTTGCCAACATACCATAGCATGAAGTGGTGTGATTCCTTGACTGACATAGCTGTGCCAGCAGAAGCCTGAAGTATTGATGTAACATAGTGAAATTATACTTTTAACAATATAGCTTGTTTCACCCATGGATGGTGTTTTCACTGTAGCAGTATCAGGGTATTTTGCCAGTATAGTACACTAATATTCCTATACTGGTAAAGCACACCTGATATAGACATTTCCTGAGAAGTCATAATGAATATGGAATCTCCCAAGAACATTTTCACAGAGCCATTTCTCAGGGTGAATAGTTACACTGTAAAGTAAAGAAGCATTATTTTCTTGATTAAAATGAAACAATATATGTAAAGTAAATGTATTTTTCTTCAAATAGATGAGAAATTATATGAGAAGAGAACAATCTTAAACTTATCCTGCATACACTTCCCCCCCAGATTTTTCAGGCTATAGGCTCATTCTTAGGAGAGAAATTAGAACTGTTAGAAAAACAGGAAAGCATTTTCACAGACTTTTATTTGGGTTTTTGTGTATTAGAAAAGTTTCAACAATGTTTCAAATCCCAAAACATTTTGAGTTGATCTAATAGAGATATTCACTTGTCCAGCTTCCTGTCCAAAATTCCATTTCACACCTTGATTGTGGCAACCAACACTTGCTTACATTGAAAAAGTAGTATTAGTAGAGTCTCAAGAGAAGACTGAAATAAGACATACTAAATGTGATTCTGAGAGATGCAGTGTATTTGGGAATCCTCTTCCATAGAAGAGAATGAGGACATGAGGAGTCCTGTGAGGCATTACAGCTCTGAATTTTTATTGGCATATTTTGTTTTTTGACCAACATATTTTGGTTTTCAAGATTTTGACAAAAAAAAAATCTGTGGAAATGTGTTGAAAATGGTGGGTTTTTAAAATATTGTCTCATCAAAAATTGTACAAGGAAAAACTATCCCTATTTTCTCACATGTTCTAATAGCAAGCACTCTGACTCCTTCCAATAAAGCACATAAACATGTTTTCTTAGTTCTTTGTTAGAAATAAGTGATGTGGCAGGCAGAAATCATTATAGGAAAGAGCCCTTTACTGGGCCTGCAGCAAGGTTGGCATTACATACTGAATGCTAATCTTCACTACTAGTGGAAAATTCTCTGCCATCAGATCAACCTTCCTAATTGACTGATGAAGTCTGTGAAGACCCACTCAGTTGATCAGGAAGTCAATTGCTGAAGACCACTGTGTCAACTGGAGTAGTTCTCAGTCAAAGGGAGGGCTCTTTCTTCGTCTCAACAACAGTGGACCTGCTGGGTGTAATGAAGTTGAAGAGAGATACACAAGTTAGTTTAAGTAACTCATGGCCTCACTTTGCTTTCCTGAGTCCCCAGTACAGACCAAACCTTCTGCAATATAATTCTTTCTCCAGTTCCACTCATCACGCTACAGTCAATGGAATTAATCTCCTTCCTAACTCTAAGCATGTTCTTAATAGGCCAATTTTTAAAAGTAATTAGGTGCTTCAAGACCTAATTAATCCCTTATTGGGATGCTTTTGAAAATGTCATTAAGTGCCTATTTGCATCTTTAGGCATCTAAATACCTTCTAAAATCCAATCCTAATGGCTTTTATAGATAAAGCCAGAGTGCTCATATCCTTGGAGATTTAAGCCCCCAAAGTTGAATTTCCTCTCCTGTCCATGGCTCCATTTTTTTCTAGGTCATATTGCAGTTTGGATCTGTCCTCCTGTGTTTTGCTAATTTTCAGTTCAGTTTTAACGTTGTCTGCATATTTGATCAGGGCTTAATTTACACCACAGAAAGAAATGAAGCAACCATTTTAAAAGGACCATGACTTTTAGTGTTGTTTATCTGACTTTATTATTATTTTTTTAATGCACCTAACCTCTTTTCTCAGCCCCAGTCTATCTCATGTACATTAAATAAACAAACCCATGACACAGTGTGGACTCTTTCCATGACTTCTCTTCAATGTGTCAGGGGCAAGAAACCTAATCCTCTCAGATTATCTTCATACATCCTTCCAAAACTACTCCTTTCTCAAACATCTGGAAAAACAGATAATCTCTGCACATGATGTCCCTGAAAAAAAAAAATCTATAAATAATTCTTTCCTGGTCTACAACAAAGAGGTGTTGTCATGCTAGGCCTCAAAAGACCAAGTAAAATACATGACCCAAATCTAACCTTTAAGAATATATTGTAGGAAAACACATTGGTAGTATTACAGGCACGCTAGGGCTTTGAAATGCATGTGTGTTTTAGTAGTTTCTTAATCATGTTTACATCTATATTGTGAGAGGTTAGCAAGGTAAATAAACTGCTTCCCTATCTGTTACTATTGTTCTGTTAGAAGAGGTCAAAAGGAAGCATTAAAATCTAGATGGAGCTTTGATGTACCAATGTAAAGTGTCTATTAATGGTGCTAATGCACCTAATTACCTGTAGTGCCCAAGAGATGAAGGTTTTATTTCAAAGGACAATATACATCACTATTCTACACTTAAGAAAGTCTCAGGTGAACTGTCATCAAAGCTCACATGAAGAAATGACCTGCAAATGCCCACCTTGTTACAACTATAAAGGGAAGTTAGGAACATAATCCCTTAGTCTCACATCTGTCCAAGCTTCTCAGGGAAAGTTTGGGCCACAGGACTGAGATCCCAGCCAGCACCGGCTTGGAAGCACCCTGCTAATTCTCATGGGAGAATTAGAGCAAACTCTACATTTGGACTATTTGGTCTATATTCCTTTGAACTGGATTTCTAACAACTGAAGATGGGAAACAAGGACTTAAACCCATCCAGGTACTGGATGTGAGCCTAAGATCTGCAAACTTCATATTCTACTGGAAACCTGATGTATTGGTCTTTCAATCATATGTATGTGATTACTTTAACCCTTTAACAGTACTCTCAATAGTTTGTTTCTTTCCTTGTACAACAAACCTTTAGTTTTACCTACTAAAGGACTGGCTAGCAGCATGGTATTTTGGGTAAGATCCAAACCTATACTGTTCTGGGTAATGTGACTGACCCCTTGGGACCAGGAGAAGCCTTTTTGGGTAAAGAGCTTGAAGTTTTAAGCAATTTCTCTCTTTACCAGACTCAGTGGCTGTATTGGGGACCTGTAGCTGAAATGCAGTAAAGGGGGCTGAGTATATTTTGTGGTGACTTCTTGATATCCAGTGTGGTGGATCAGAAGCATTGGTTGTGACTGGTGGTGGAGTTTAGCTCCAGGTAACCCACCAGTGCTGGGAGAATTTGCTCTCCTTTTTGCAGCTTGCCCTGATCTTTGCATATTCAGGTGGTTATCCCAGGAGGCCTGGGTTACAGATATCTGCACTGATGGTGGACAAATGCTTCACCACTGTGACCAAAATAGCTCTGTGAGCCATTTGAAAGTGCTTTGCAGACCACCATATGTATATATGGGCTGTAGTTTAAGAAACATGGCATTCATCTGTTACATTACATTACATCTGGAGTCTACATAACACAGTGCAATATCATTAGTCAAACTGAGTGGCACCCATATCAGGTCTCAGCACACCAACCAAGAAATGAACAGAAATGAGACAGTGCTCCCATGTAATTTTTGGAGTCTCTGCATCTGAGAGTGCATATCCCAGTGCAGGTGCACAGCTCACAAGCTGTGCTCAAGCTGGCATCCTAAAACCATCAGTGTGGCTATTGTTTGGGATAACGTGTAGCTAGTTAGATCAAAACTAGATCAGTTACATCTACAATTGCAGCAGTCACACATTTGATTATGATATAGACATGCCTTATGAAAGCATAAGTCATCTCTTTATATTTTTTATTCAATAGGGACCTTTTTAAAAAAAACAAAATACTGATTCACTCTAGTTAAGCAAAATTTCTGCTTCTAAAGTGATCGCAATTTCAGAATGACTAATTCCAGTCAGGTCACTCCACCTCTGATTTGTTTCCTCCCTAAAGCTGAAATTCACCAATGAGTTCCATGACAGATGAAGGAGTATGTAAAGTACTGCCTGACTGGATTGTGGCTGGCACTGCTGCCAGCATGGATGGTTCTTTCTCTGCAGGCCCCTCTGCCTAACATCTATACATATTTATGAAGTTCACCACTGTGGCGTATTGGACACTATCTTCAGACTATAAGCTGCCACTTTATATTTTAAGGATTCTTTACAAGGGGCTATGTAGGGAAGATTTTGGCCCAGCGGCAGTCTATTAGAAGCCATCCATCCAAAAGTAAAGAGGGGTGAGTTGTGCATCTCTGTTTTAGGAAGCAGCCTGCTTTTTCTCTTGCTCTTTGTGGGTTATTTTGTTGTTCCAAATACTACGAAATAAATTATACTACATTGCAACCTTCCAGCAACAATGTGTTCTATTATTAATCTATTTTCTCTGTTTGTAAGCCATGAACGTGACAATTATGAATGTGACCTTCGAGGAAGAACATTTGTAAACAAAATTTGATCTGGATGTATGGATGAATTAGTACATTTACTAAACATATTCTTTAATGAGACAGCTAGTTGAAAATTAGTCCTAATTTTTCAACAGAAGTTCTCATAAAAATGTGTTCCCCTTTTCAGCCAGCTTAAAGTAGATCTGCTTGGTCCAATATTTTAGTTTAATCAGATATGTTAAATGATGGGACCAGATCTCCAGCTAATCCCTCTGTTGTAGTCAATTGAGCTGTACCAGCTGAGGATCTTCCCCCTGGTTTCCTGTATGAAAACTCACTGTTGAGATACAGCATTTATACCATTTTTCCAGTGATCTTAGTCTAGTTACCAACTTGGACATGACAAAGTCTGCATGAGTTACACTGGTTGAACACCTCCTAGCAGTGGATAAGGATCAAGTGTCCAGCATGATATTATTAGCTCAGCTATCTATGATACCTTTGACCACAGAATGCAGAAGACTTTTTTTACAGCGTGGGGTGATGAAGAATGGGGCTACTCTCAAGTGGCTTCATTTTTGTCTTGTGGAGAGATCAGTGTTGTGCAAGAGCCCGTCTTCCCCAAGATACTTTCATGTGGAGCTCTGCTGCGTTCCATCTTGTCTTTTCTTTTGTTCAGTGTGCATATGAGACCATTAGGAGGGCAAGAATAACAGGTTGCTTTTCCTTGGGCTAGAGAGCCTAGTGCTTGCCTTAGACAGCCTGATTATGGAATTAGCCCCACCTGAGGGGGATGAGGCAATAAACAGCAGAAAGGGGCTGCAGGGAGAGTAATGAAGACCAGGGTTAAGTGATGATAAAGCTCAGCTGAGGGAAAGGATGTGTGGAACTTGAAGCACAGAGAGAGTGAAAAGCTATTTAGCCAGAGGGGCCCCAGAAGAGACCCTGTCTAAGCAGGGAAAAGCCTAGGGAGACTAAGAGAGAAATTGAAGAGGCTGTGTAATGAAGTTGCTGAGTGGAGTTGTGGTGTAAATAAAGGAGCAGACTGTGGTGTTCAGGATAGGCTAGAATCCAGAGTTGATGGTGTTCCCAATACACTGCAGGGGTTCCTGAGCCTGCCAAGGGAGGCTGCAGGTTGAGCTAAAGACAGGCTTAGGAAGAGCCCCACAGAGGGGAAAATGCATTTTGGGGACTTTTTTGTTTGAATGACTGTGAGTCTGAAAGGGTGGACATAAGATTGTAACCTGGCCAGAGGTACAAGTTACTTACTGAGCAACCATCAGCCAGGTGCACTAATCCAATGAGAGTTTTTACACCATGCTTGTTCCCAAGGGAGCACCAATCATAAAGAAACCCTTTATAGGAAGGAAGGTTTGAGTTGTGGTATCTCCAGTTTCAACAAACACCTTTTATGCTTTGTCCTCTGCTGCCCCAGCTGGGAAGGATCTTACTGTAAGTGTTACAAGGGCAGGGATGGTAAGGTAATATTCTCTGTAATTATTACACTTTCTTTCCTGCACCTCTGCATAACTCCCTGCTGAAGTTCATGCCAGAATTCTGACTTTTCAGAAAACTTTATGTAGAGTTAAACTTCACGGCTACTGCAGTATTCCAACTAAAAATCATGTCTCCTTCCTACTGCTTCTCTCCTTTTCTTTGAGAAAAACAAAGTCAAATGCTGAGTGTAAAGAATGTGGGTTACATGCATAGCTGTAAAGTCACCTCCTTGTCCTTCTCCAAATCGCTTTTTAGACTTCTCATCCACAAAGCCTACAACACACTCTATAATGATTATCAGGCAGCTTTTGTGCCAAGAGCATTGTCTATTGTGTTCTCCAGAATTGTCTGGGGGTTTCTTTTTGCTTCTCCCTCCCATCTCTTGGATCCGTTTGTTGTTTCCTGTGTTATATTTATGACATAAGCTCCTCTGGGCAGGGACTGTCTGTTACAGAGGTGTGTATTGCTCAGCACAGTGGAGTGGAATGGGGGACCTGGTTTATGTCTAGTTACCCTTTAACCCATTGTCAAAGGTACTTCATCACGTGTGTAATTGTGAACACTTGAGGTGCCCTATTGGCAACCAAACATTTGCATCTTTTTAAGGTTTCTTTCTACTGCCAGAGTGGTGTAAAAAGGCCTTAGTGTAAAAGAAACTCCGGCCCCAGATTCACAGATTTAACTAATGTCAGGTAGAGCACATTTTGGTTTTACCTCACAAATTTCTCCTTGGGGAGGAGGGTGAGGGAAGTTATTTAAACAGAAATGCCAAAATAATTAGATTTAGCCAAAATCTAAGGCTATGTCTATATAGGCTTTTAGATAACATATTTAGAGTCACACACAAGTTTAAAAAAAAAAAAAAGACTCCTTGTGTGACTAAATGCTCATTAATATGAGTAAAGATCATACAATTGAGCCTTCAGGGTATCAAATATATACAAGCATTTGCAGTGCTAGAGTGAAATCTCATGCCAACCCCCACCACCATCCTCAGAATTCCTGGAACTGATTCTCATTTATATTAAGGCAACTTTATAGTGCTCACATAGCATAAAAGGGCCTTAAGTTGAGTGAATTATATTATAGCTACTTTAAACCCCCTGCAGCAGCACAGTAAAGGGGCCTTCCATATAAACCAGAATCAGGCTCTGTGGGCAGGATTCACAAAGGTATTTAGACAAGTCTCTCTCACTGATTTTTAGCAAGAATTAGTTGCTTAAATAACCCATGTGAATACCACCCCATGTATTCTATAAATGTATGAAAGCCCAGTGAAATCTGAATCCCAATAGATTCCCCAAATATATCTGTGCATTTTCTTTTTTCAGAGAACTGCATTCATCATTATTAAAGCAACAGAAAACATCTGAAGAATAAACAGTTGCAGGAATGTTATATTGTTTTCAGCCAACCACAGTTGCTGGAAAGCATTTGTTGAAGTATGTTTATGTACCACTGGTGATCTTGAATGCTGTCTATTTACAGCCAGTTATTCTTCAAAGCATATTGTATAGGTATGTGTGATAAGGTGTACCAACCCCACCCACCATAAGGGGAGCTCTTGACTGCATCAGCGGCCTGGGAGGCCTCTCTTGGCCAGATGGGCTTCCCACCCCTTGGTAGGAAGAGGGAGTTAAAAGGGCAGCTAGGGTCTCAGTGTGAGGGGAGGGGGACAAGAAGAGGAGAGATCTGCTTCTGGAACCCACCAGGGGAAGTCCTCAAGAGTGAGACAGCTCATGCTGGACAAGCCACTAGTCTGCAGGTGGCTAGAGAAGTGACAGCCCTACCACAGGCCTCCCGTTGCCTGGCTCAGGGCAGGGGTTACAGATGGGGTAAAGAGCTGGCCCCTGCACCCAGGGTAAGCAGGTGTCACCAACCAAGAGTCAGGCTCCGCGGCCGGTGGTTTGACTGACGGGAAGCCTGCTGGTGACCCATCAGAGGGATAAGGAGGCACCAACACCCCCCTCATTGACTGGGTGCCCTGACAGGGACCATCACAGCATGGCCCTGGGCTCGTCTTCACTGTCATGGAAACTCACACTCTTACTTGAGTGTTTTCCCTAACTTGGCTCCTGTATATGCATACTAAACCTTCTTCTTTGATCATGATGGTGTTTTACACTCAGGCTAGGTGGCTCAGTCTCAGATATAAATTGAAGTCTAACTCCTGCTTACGCCCATTCTGGTATACTTTGCAATGAGGATGCAGGCTAAACCATTCAAATGTTGATAGTCCTTTGGGCTATGTCTACACTTACAAAGTTGTCGACTTTACAAATTGGCTACACTTTAAGTCGACTTAACAGCAGAAATAGCTGTAACATTGACTTTAAGTCAACTTAATAAAGTTGACTTAGTGTTAATCCCTGTCTACACTGGCCTGGAGTCAACTTAAGCCTTAAGTCAACCTAAAAGGAGGTGTTATTAAGTCGACTTAAGCTTTCCTTAAGTTGACTTAAGGAAATACTTAAGTCAACTTAAGAAAAGCCCAGTGTGGATGCGGCTTTGTTTAGGTCGACTTAAGTGTCCTTAAATCGACCTAACTTGCCAGTGTAGATGCACCCTTAGTGCCTTCCCACAATTCCCCCTATGTGTTTTGAAGGACAGATAAATACTCCCAGACTTCACTGGAAAGTATCCTAAAGGAGCTGTTTACCTCAGCACAAAGAAACTTCCATATGCTCCCTGAAACACAAATGGGCGGACAGAGTTGTGTGGACTCACTCAAGTCTGCCTATGTGGGATCGTCATTCTGACCTCAGCTGGGCCAATCAAAGGACTCGGACCTGAAAGCTCATCACTTTTCACCTCTCCAGTGAAGACACACCCCGCATAAGCTTTACCTAAGTAAAATCAGTGCATGAAATGTGTAGATATCGCTACTCAGTTGAGGAGACATAATGTAGGTGTGGGGTTGGGGGCAGTGTTTAAACACCAGTCAGACATTTGCAACTAATTGCACAACAGCCTTTTATTGCTGTACTTTTGTAAAGAACTGAGTTTGTATTACTGAAAGCCAGAGTGGCTTCTTTCTCTAGTCTAGCCATTTAGTATTACAAATGCTTTTTGTGACTGACTGCATCTTCGTGGGTAGCCTCAGGCTGGGAGCCAATTAGAACAGCTCAAGTTACACTGCTGCTGCAGATCTAGATAGCCTGCCATGTAGGCGGAAGGTTAAAAGGAGAATCCTGTGCTACTTTTCAGCCATTCTGAATCCAACACAGGCTTGCTCCCCATTCGTTCTTCATGGGGAGGAAATGAATGGTGCAGTGCTGGATCGGAGCATCAGCCTTGAGCCCAGAGTGATTTTTATACCTTTAAACAGATTATCAAAAGAGAAGCACACTATAGGTTTGTACATTTTAGAGCTCATGAAAGTGAGGAGCTGCTGGGGTTCTGAGTCTGCTTGATATATTTAATATGTATTCAGCTATTCTCTGTTCTTCATAACCATATTATTTTTGCTGTGAAACTGTTTGATATTTTCCTAACAATAATCATTATCCAAAGGCCCTCACGTCATGTTCTCATTCTTAGGTTTGGGATCTAGGTGAGAGAGTGGGTGGAAACTGCCTTAGCTCATAAAGTTTTAAGCCTGAGCAGAAGGTATTACAAGCCCCTTCTAGAGATGGCAAGGTGCCCATAACTGTCAGCTCCTTTCTGACCACAAAAAGCCCAAAAGATCCCAGGAATGAGACATGTTATGTGTCATCAGACTATTGATTGTCTGTCTGATCTTCACCCATTTTTATGTTACCAGGCTGAGAGCGAAATCCCTCATCACCGGGAGGGGGGGAGGGAAGGATGGGGGGTAGGGGTGGCACAAGAGTGGGCAGAGCAGGGCCCCCACAAGCCTTAACCTGGACTCGCTCTTAGGTCATGTCTACACTGGGAGCGGCATATAGCAGCACTACACGTGTAACTGCGTGCTGCAATAAACAGACTGTGCCCATGCTGCAGTGTGTAGCTACATGCTTCAGTGAAAGGTTCTGATGAAGGGAGGTTCTGACAGTCTTTCTTCGTGGCCAAAATCTTTCTTGCAGTGGGGGAAGGTTCTAGTACCACCCTACAGTGGGGAAAAACTCTGGCAATGGGACACAATACTGCTAAAAACAGCAATTTAAACTAGGTTTGAAGGGGGAAGGTGACCAAAGGCCACAGGTAAGTCAAAACCAGGGACACCTGGGGAAGGGTTGGAACTTTGGAGTAGTAGCTAAACACAACTATAAACAAGGAGTCCTGTGGCACTTTTAAAGACTAACAAATATATTTTTCACATGAGTTTCTGTGGGAGAAAATCCCACTTGATCAAACGCTTGGAATTCAAAGCATCTGACACAAGCTCATGCGATAAATAAATTTGTTAGTCTTTAAAATTGCCACAGGATTCCTTGTTTGTTTTGCTGAACTAGACTAACACGGCTACCCTTTTGGAACTTTGTAAACACAACTATGACGTAGTTGGCATCACAGGTTATGTCTACACTTGCTAAAATTAGTTCGAATTAGTTTAGTTCGAATTAAATAATTCGAACTAATTATAGTTAGTTCGAATTAGCTTAATTCAAACTAGCATAGCCACACTGGAATGTTACTTCGAACTAAGCAAGCATTTGCTTAGTTCGAATTAGCGATCCCCATTCATGTCAATGGCCAGTTAATTCGAACTAAGAAATTAGTTCAAATTAACATGGCCACATTGGTTAATTTGAACTAGTTAGTTTGAATTAACCCCTTAGTTCGAATACTCTATTCGAATTTATTAGTTCGAATTAAGGAAGCTCTTAATTTGAACTAACTAAGGCCTAGTGTAGCCAATTATCAATGGTTCACAGTCATGCTGGAAGGATATAACGAGCAGGGTGCTGCAGGGATTGGTTCTGAGTCTGGTTCTGTTTGATATTTTAATCAATGATTTAGATGATAACATAGAGAGCACAATTATAAAGTTTGCTGATGATACAAAGCTGAGATGCGTTCCAAGTGCTTTGGAGGATAGGATCACAATTCAGAATGATTTGGACAAACTGGTGAAGTGGTTTGAGGTTAATAGGATGAGAGTCAATAAAGACAAGTGCAAAGTACTCCGCTGAGGAAAGAATAATCTACTGCACCCACACAAAATGGGCCATGACTGCCTAGGAAGGAGTCCTGCAGAAAGGGATCTGGGTGTCATAGTGGACCACAAATTAAATATGAGTCAACAGTGTAACACTATTGCAAGAAAAAACAAAACCAAATACAATTCTTGGATGTATTAACAGGAATATTATAAGTAAGACACGAGAAGTAATTCTTGCACCCTACTCTGTCCTGATTAGGCCTCAACTGGAGTATTGTGGCCAGTTCTGGGTGCCTCATTTCAGGAAAGATGTGGACAAATTGGAGAAAGTCCAGAGAAGAGCAATACAAATTATTAAAGGTCTGGAACACTTGACTTATGAGGGAAGACTGAAAGAGCTGGGTTTGTTTAGTCTGGAAAAGAGGAGACTGAGGGGGGACATGATAACAGTTTTCAAGTACCTAAAAGGTTGTCACGAGAAGGAAGGAGAAAAAATGTTTTTCGTTAATCGTCAATGATATGACAAGAAACAATGGGCTTAAATTACAGCAAGGGAGGTTTAGGTTGGACATTAGAAAATGATTCTAAACTGTCACAGTGATTAACCATTGGAATAAGTTGCCTAGGGAGGTTGAGGAATTTCCATCATTCCAAGTTTTTAAGAGCAGGTTAGACAACCACCTGTCAGGGATGGTTTAAGAAGGTACTTGGTCCTGCCATGAGAACAGGGGATTATATTTGATGACCTCTCATGGTCCCTTCCAGTTTCTATGACTCTATGGCTATGTCTAGCCTGGAAGTTAGGTCGACTTAAGGAGGCTTAAGTCGACCTAACTTAATCTTTGTCCACATTGGGCTTTCATTAGGTCGACTTAAGGAGCTTCCTTAACTCGACCTAATGAAGGCTTAGGTCGACTTAATAAGAGCCGCAGAGTATTCGTACTAACCCTGCTCAGGTCGACCTAACCCTTCCTTAGGTCGACCTAAGGCCAGTGTGGACGCATAAATCCACTTTCTTAAGTCGACCTACTGGAAGTTAGGTCGACTTACTAAGTCCCAGTTAAGGGAAACCACTTTAAGTCGACTTAAAGTCAACCTCATTAAGTCGACTTAAAAAAGTCGACCTAACTTTTCCTAGTGTAGAAATAGCCTATGATTCTAATATAGACTGTTTGGGCATATAGGGTTCAGGCGAGTCATTACTCACCTTAGCCAGTGATTTTTAATTTTTTTTCTCTCAGAACCCAGTTGAAAAAAATCATTTTTGTCCATGACCCAACAATTACATCTTTGAGCAATGCATTCTAATCTTTCAGCAGTGGTAGCGGGGGGGCGCGACCCATTACTTGAGTTTCTGTGACCCAGCACTGAGTCCCGACCCATGGTTTGGAAACCTTTGACTTAAGCAGTGCCCCACCATCTAGAATACTATTTTTGCCTGTGTAAAGGGTGTGTGCAGGTCCTCTACATGCCACTGAAAGGAGTGTACTGTGTAGATATACCTTCAGGGTGCAAAGGAAAAATCCTAAATAGGTTGGAAACCACCTTGCCATGTGTGTATGCTATTAGTGAAATAAATATGCATTCAGAGTGGGTAAACATATTTTCAGAACGTCTTATCTTTTCCTTGCTTATTCTGAGACTTGTTTGAATATAGAAAAGGTGTGTGTGTGCGTGTGTGTGGTTTTCTTCACTGATTAAGGCATCTTCCTGCAATAACATGTCTGATGTTCTTTTTAGTGTTACTCTGAGAGATCTATTCTGATCCTTTAGTCACACAAAAAACCTGTTTTTAAAAAAATGTTTTAATACATAAAAAAATGTTTGACAATTATGGATTAAGAGCTTTTTCCTTTTTGGACAAACTATTTAGCTACATGTCCCTTAGTTCACTTGAAGCATGACCTTTATTGAGTTTCTAGCTGGGAGCACTTTCTTTTGTTTATTTTTTTGAGATTTAGCATGTAACAATACACTTCAAACAGATTAAGGGGAATTTATTTTCTTTTCTAATTATATATAAATGCTCAGGGAAAGAAAATAAATATCCCATAATTTACTTCTGAACTGAAAATTTATACTTCAAAATGTGCTTATACGTGTTAGTTCTGTCTCTCAGAATTAATAGATAGTGATTTAGCCAAACAGTGCCTCACGAGCCACATTCAGTTCTTTTACAGTTAAAGTGCAGCTTGCAGAGCTCCCTTTCTTTCCCCCATTCTCCACCTACCACACTGGGATGAGGAGTTTGTAGCTTCTTCCCAGCAGCAGGATGGTGGGGTTAGAGGATTCTGCTCAGAAGAGTGGGGTCAGTAGGTTTGGCCACTTCTGATTTATATTGCTGGATTATCCATATCCTCTTTGCTAGTTTATGTGTCACCAGAGTAGAGATGCCTGAAGGATTTATTCTCTTAAGGAGGCTTAAGTCGACCTAAACTACTCCATGTCCACATTGGGGTTGACTTAAGGAAAAGTTAAGTCGACTTAATAATGCCTCGTTTTAGATCAACTTAATGCTTGTCAACCTTATTAGGTTGACTTAAGCCAGTTTGGACAGGGTTTAGCACCTAAATCGACCTTATTAAGTCGACTTAGTGTTAAGTCAACTTAATAAGGTTGAAAAGGGGCTATATCTACACTAGACAAGTTAAGTCAACTTTTGTTAAGTCAACTTAATAAGGTTGATTTTAAGTTGACTTAAAGTCAGCCTTACATCAACTTAATAAAGTTGACAACTTTTCTAGTGTAGACAGCCTTTGTTGGTGTAAAATTCACAACAGGATTGTCTTGCATCACATGTTTGGACATAAAGTCCATTTGTGAAAGTTCTTCTTGAATTGATGATCCACACTTCATCCAATAAGTGATCTTTTTAAATGTAAAGGCCAGATCCTTGGCAGGTGTAAATCAATACAGCTGTATGCATTTACACAATCTAAATATCTGGGTGTTTGTTTATTGTGATTTCTCTGAGGAATGGTCTAATGGCTGAAGGACAGTACTAGAAAATATGAAGTGATTTGTTTGGTTCTATTGTCAGCTCTCCCACAATTTTTCAATGTTAACTTGTCTGGGTCATTTCAGCCAACACTTTCAAAGTTGGGTATCTACTTGTAAGCACTTAAAGCCGTGTGTAAACACCTAAATAAAAAGGCCTGATTTACAAGCCTTTGGGTATGTTCAAAGTTTGGGTCCAAACTTTCTGCCTTGTGATATGTCTAGTCCAAGGTGTTGTTTATTACAGTCATCATTGTGGTTCATCTGGGTGGTTCATCTGGAAAGTCCATCTAAGTAGGTCTATGCCTGTGTTAGTTACATTAGCTGATTCAAGTATCTGATTATTCATAAATATTGCCTTCCTCAGCTGGAGCTTTGTAAGGTATGTAACCATTTTTAGTATTACCTCATTAGTGGCAGTTAAAAACATTTAGCAGTCTCTGGATTGTGCTGATCACTGAGGCCATTTTTTGGTGGTAGGGAGAAAAATGGGTATCCTGAATCTACCCACTGTCGTCATTTTTACGTTTCTGGAGCTAAATTCTGTGAATGGATACCGGCAGGCTTGCACCTTCATATATATAGAGCTTTTGTGTCTCACAGGTGCACCCTGGCAAATCAGTTGATAGACTCTTGCAATATTTTGTTGTTTACACAGGACACCACTGGGTTAGTGATTTGCATATGACTGTGATCAGTTGCATCAGGCAAGTACTATGCATTTGTTGCGCTATGTGCCTTCACTTTTCTTTTGAAAGAAGAAAAGTTGCTTCCCCTATTTATTTATTTGTTTGTTTATTTTCCATTGTGGTTTTTTGCTATGTCAGTGTATAATGGATTGTGCATGCTTGTAGTTGCTTGCTCTTGATCCTTCCTCAAGGACTCAAGTTCCAGACCAGCATCTTGGTCTGTGGTAAATGTGTGAGAGGGCAGACTGTTGCTCACTAATGCACCTTCACTCTGAGTATTTGCAGTTTACCGCAAGAGGGCCTTGCTCCTGCAAATAATGTGCTACCTATAAGTTACATACTCTCCTAAGTATATTTTCATGCACCTATGCAGAGAAAACTCAGATGTAAGAGCCACATCTCTGGAGCTTAATTCTCCTCTCAACTACTCTGGTTGTAAGCCAGTGCAATGTTACTGATGTCCATGATATTTCTTCAACTTTACATGGGTTAGAAGAAGCCCCTGGTGGAAGTGCAGCTACATGTACAGTATATCCAATATCAAGTAGTAATCCAGAGGAATGTGAAAATATAGCTCTATCCTTCCTCGCCTTAGATGCACTCAAGTAATATTTACATCAAAACTGAATAACATGTTTAAAAAAAAAAATCACCTGAGGAATTGCACTTGACTTTAAACAGAGATGAGAGTGAGCTCTTGAGGAATTTCAGCAACTGCTACATTAAAAGGTTTTCCCAATTTATTGGTCTCAGAGATACAACATTGTGGCTCATCAGTAATACCCTTTATTTGTCTAATGTGGCACCATGAACAATAAACCTGAATTCAAATAGTGCCATGTCCAAATAATCAGGGAAACTGAAAAGAGAGGTTTGGTATATTTTGCCATGACAGAGAAGCAGTGGCAGATTTAGTATTGAATGAACTAGGCAGCCACCAAGCAAGACACACTTTGAGGTTTTACTAATACCGCCACTGTGTTGCTTCTCTCTTATTCCTGTGAGTGCAACAAAAAACAGCAAGGGGAATGGGAAGTCAGAAATGGAAGAGCGTCAGCATGGATGGCCAATGAAACACTTTCCCACTGGAAATTATTTCTGCAATATCAGCCCTGACTAGGCCTTTATTCATGCCTGCTAGAAGGGAGAGCTGACACAAGAGAAGAGTTAATTAGTCAACAGCCCCAAAGATCCTCATATGCTTCCTTCTTCTCTGGGATCATGGTAGGTCTGCAGCATCAGTAAAAGAGGCCCAGGCTGAACTGGGCCGCTAGCCCTAAAGATCTCTGCACCATACCTGGGGCCATCAACAGGTCCTGTTATTTGGAAGGAGCTAAATAAACATGGTGGTGGATGGGTGCAGAGAGGAATCCAGGAATCCTATTTCTCTTCCTTTTTTTTCCAATCCCAGACTTTACTTGCACATAAAAACAAATTCTTCCTTCTTTGGGTATTTCTCCTTCAAACTCAAAACCAACATCCCCATCTGAGTCTGTTGGCTGCTTTTTCTTACTCTCTGTCATACACACATACCTTCTACTTCCACAAGCAATTTTCCACCCCTTCCCTTCTTTCTTCCCTTCCTCCTTTCACTCTCTCTCAAAAAATATTCTCCCCAGTCACCTCTCATCCAACCACAACTTAAAAAAAAAAAAAAAAAAAAAAAGTTTAAAACTATTACTTTAATTATCTTAATCTATTCACTCTGCCCTGGAGTTAGAATCATGCTATGTCTACACTGGCAAGTTAGTTCAAATTAAGGATGCTTAATTCGAACTAACTTAAGCCATGGCTATACTAGGCTTTCATTAGTTCGAATTAAGGGAGAAGGGAGCCGGGACAAGCCGCTAGTGGCTTCCTGTAGAGAAGGGAGCAGGGGCTCTCTTTTTCCCCTGCCCTGCCCTAAGTCAACTTATTTGTAAGTCGACTTAGGGTGTCCACACTCGCTTAAGTCGACTTAAAACTAGGTCTTATTAAGTCGACTTAAGCAGCAGCTTAAGTCAATTTAAGGAAACTCCAGTGTGGACACAGAGTAAATTAACTTAAATTTACACCTGCTTAAATTGACTTAATTTACGAGTGTACAGTCACCCTATGTGTCTGAGTCACTTGATATCCTACTAAATTGATTCACTACATGCTAATTATTATGAGATGGGCTCTTCTGCCTTCATTTAAGGTTGACTCACGGTACATCCCTCGTAATCCTAAAGCAGTGTTATGGGGTGAAAAGTGACTACATATCTATTTTTACCTCAATGATTTCTGACTGGTGGTCCTGAAAGATCAATATGACATCTGAAAATCTATTGCTGTTTGTTCTAGTTTCCTCTGTCATTTCCAGCAGTAAGAGTAAGCTGGCAGTTTAAATGAGGTTGCTTTCCTTTCTCATCTATGCTGGTTTTATTTTGATGAAAATATAGAGTTAACAATAGGCCAGATCCTCGTCTGGTGTTAGTCAGCAAAACTTCATTGGCTTCAGCTGAGGATCTGGGCCAGATTTGCTTGTGAACAAACTAAGGAGACATAAGTTGTTGTATGTATGAAGGACAGACCATTTAAAAAAAAAAAGTGCTTTTTGTATAAGAGATTCCTCTTCTGCCCATAGTCCTGCTTATCTGTTGAATGATGGTCTATTATGATGACATTTCTCAAGCTCACCCAGGTAAATCTGGCTGGGGCTGGATTACAAATTTGTAGCTGTTTAATCAAAATGAAGTTTTATTGAGCATTGTTTAGTCTGCTTTGATTTTTATCTTGCTGGTCATCTTCACTAATGGATTCTTTTATTTTCTTTCATGGGTGCTATTGATCTTGCTTAGGAACAAAGGAGTCCTCTCAGTATTGACTCCAGAATGGAATATTCCAGGCACTCATCTTCTTGAATTAGTATGAACTTGACCAATACTTTTAAAAATAAATTTAATATACTTTTTCCTTCAGAAATTGTCTAAAAGTTTTTCATCAATGGTAATTGTGTAGAAACATGCTGGTCTGATTGGGTTATCCAGACTGATTATGATTTGTTACATTTGTTACATCAGTTGTTACATTTACTGATGTTTCATTCCCATGGCATCTGGTTTCAGGATTGAAAGACTAGCACTTATTCTGAAAGGAAGTCAGTAGAACAATTTTGTCAATGCTACATAACTGGCCACATGTATCATTGATTTAAGTCTATTGATGTCAATTGAGGTAGTCATCGAGGTGAATTTGGCAAACACCTCTTAGAGATGCTTGGAGAACGATATCATGTCTACTTTCTGAGTTCAGCTATAAATAAAACAAGCAGCTTATTTTTTTCCTGAGTCATAAAGTTATATGAAGAGCATGTGTTACTGCAGAAGTTTTTAGTTGAAAGAAACAGATGAGCACCATCAGCACAAACATTCTTTGCTTTATAACTGCCTGGAGGTACAAATGGAAACTCTCCATTTGTTTTTATGCAAAGATCTTGTTTTGAGCTTGCTCACGAAACACATGCTCTTAGTTTTATTTATTTGTTTATATTCAAACATTTATTTATTAAATATGTAATAACTGACATAGAGTTGTCCAGAATCAAGCCAAACAAACCTCCTTTCCTTCTTGGAAAGGATTATTAGTTTTGTGATTGGATGGAAAGAAGCATTAGATGTGATATATCAATATTTTAATCAGGCATTTGACACAGTCCTACATGACATTCTCATAATGTGTTCTAAATGAAATTGTAATAAGGTGGGTGAATAACTGAAAGACTGTACTTGAAGAGGAATTATCAGTGGTTCACTGTCAAATTTAATGATGTAGCTAACAGGCACCTACAAAGGTCTCTTTTAGTTTGGTACTGGTTAATATTTTCATTAATGATATGTAGTGGAGAGAATTGTGGATAACCTCAAATAGGGAGTTGCTACTTATTCAGGGGACAGGATTAGAATTCAAAATGACCTTAAACTGGAGACTTGGTATGAAATCAACAAGGTGAAACTGAATAATGACAAATGCAAAGTACTTCATTTTGGAAGAAAACATCGAATGCAGAACACAAAATGGGAAATAACTATCTAGGCAGTAATGCGACTGAAAAGTATAGGGGAGTTATAGTGACCAATAAATCAGTTAGTCTTTAAAAGTGCCACAGGACTCTGTTGTTTTTCTGCAATAGACTAACACGGCTCCCCCTTTGGAACATACATTGAATGTCCATCTTTTTATTGACTGCACCACTTTGATGACTAACATCACTCTGAGACGTTCTGACAGGGCATGATTTGTTGCACTAGGGGTCACTGAGGTTACACCTGGGATCAGATTGTAGCAGGGGTCTTAGGGGCTGAAGCCCCAGGCCCTGGAGAAAAAGGGGGCCAAGGCTCCAGCCCCTAAACCCTTATCTGGATCCCCCTCATTCCATTCAGTGCTGGCGCTGAGAGAGCTCCTGCCCTGCTGGCACTGAGGGGCAGAGTGGGGTGGGCCAGTGCCTGTTTACTTTGCCTGGGGGGTGGGGCCGGCTGGCTCTCGGCACAGCCTCCACTGCAGCCTTCCGGAACCCATGGCCCTGTAGGACTACATTGGGGGGCAGCTCAGGGGCCCGAGGGGAGTTAATCCAGCCCTGGTTACACCAATGGAAATGCTGCTGTGGACAAAGCGATGTTGACAGAAGGGCTTTGTCCCATCAGCGTAGACTGGCTGCATAAGAGATCTTATAGTGGAGCGGCTGCATTGGCACGGTTTTGCTGCTGTAAGCCCTCTAGTGTAGATGGTATCTAAATCTGTTCTCTATGAGAGTTTTTAAAAAAAACCTGGTCAACTTTTGTCTTGAGAAAAGGTGACTGAGGAGGGACCTGATAAGTCTTCAAATGTGTTAAGAGCTGTGTGACCAAGGTGCCTACATGATCCACAATGAGAATGCTATACTCAAGCAGACTGCAAGGAATAGACAAACAAACCTCTACCCTGGTGGTTTATTCTAGAATTAGATATACTAAGTCAGTAACAGAAGAGTTTCTGTATTACCACACTAGTTACCAAGAAGCCAACTACAGTACCAGCCTTGAGCCTTCTAGATTGGCATGCCTAATTAGTGAGTGCTTAGTAAAAAGTGAAAAGCAGATTCACCATATGTTAGGTCCAGCCAGGGGCATGCACCGGAATTTCAATTCCAGTATTTTTAAGAAGAGCACGTTCTGTACTCCCACTGGGGCTCCTGAGGAGTGCACACACCCTCTCATTTGGAACCTTCAGTTTTGAAGAAGATCTGCCAGATATTGTGGGGGGCTGTGGCCCTGCTTGTCCCACCCGACCCCCACTTTGTGCATGTCCCTGGGTCCAACAATGCCAAAGGATTGGACACTGAGTTTCACATTTTAGCCAATTATCCCATAGATGTCAATCCTTTAATAACTAAAACTAAAGGTTATAAAAATAAAAGGAAGAAGAAGAAATAGAGTTGAGTGTTTAAGAGATCAGTGTACATAGAGATATGTGAAAAGCTCTTAGGTCAGTTTCCTAGCAGAAGCAGGAATGTTGCTGATTTGTGAATGTCTCTCTGTGATCAATTTAACAGACTATAGTCTAATAGGCAGTCTAGGTATGGAGTTTATTCAAATTCTTCCCTGAGAATTCCAGGTTAAACAGCGAGTAAAACTGGAGATCTCAATTTTGTGGCTTAGACCTTCCCTGTCAAAATATAAGACAACATGAGAAAGCAAGATCAGGCCTGGGGCTTTTTCTTTATAGACTTCTAATAAGCTGATAAACCTCTTGACAGCAATTATTGCAGCAGGACCTTTCTGGGATGAAAAATAAGCAGTCAAATTGTTGCTTTGAAGCTAAACTTCTCTAGCCTATTGCATACACAGAAAAACTAACAACACTGTTTACATAAGGCATTTAGCCATTCAAACTATCAAGGCAGTTCATTATAACATAGATAATTAATTAAGCTGAAGGTACAAATATTATTAGTTCCTGCTGTATCTTAAAATCTTTGAGTTAATAGACTATAGGAATAAGGCATTATGGGTATGTCTACACCAGAAAAAGTTAAGTCGACTTTGTTAAATTGACTTAAAAGGTCGACTTTAAGTCAACTTAAAGTCGACCTTATTAAGTTGACTTAAAGTTAAGTCGACTTAGTCCACTTTGTTAAGTCGACTTAATAAAGTCGACTTAAGGGTTACTCCCCATCCACACCGTCCTTAAGTTGACTTAAGGAGTCTACTTAAGGCTTATGTCAACCTAATGGGCGGTTGTTATTAAGTCGACTTAAGCTTTCATTAAGTCAACTTAAAGAATTTCTTAAATCAACTTAATGGAAGTCAGGTGGGAGGAGGGGGGAGAATAACTTTCTAACTATCTGGGTAGTTAAACTGTGGAGTAGACTTCCAAAGGAGGCTATGGAATCCCCATTACTGGAGATTTTTAAGCATAGGTTAGACATCATCTGTCAGGCCTTGTATAAGCTTACTTGGTCCTGCCCCAGCACATGGGGCCACTCTAGATGACCTCTCAAGGTCCCTTCCAGCCCTACATTTCTATGAGTATATTTTATTACCAGTATTTTCTCTCTCTCATAAGTTCTGTCCATTTTTTACATGAAAGTCCATATCACTAAGTTTTATAGAAAATTAAACATTAGATCTCACATTTCAGTTGCAAAAATACCAAATGCAAAAGCAGTGGTCTGTCTAAAAGTAAATGTACAAAGACAATTCTGTTTCACTTGGATCCTTACTCTTTCTATTTCCAGTCAGCTAAGCCAGTTTTTACAAACCTGGGGTGTCAGGAAGTGCCACTGAGTCAAGCCAAAGTCTGACCTCTAACAGCTGTCTTAGGAAGAGACTGAATGGCATAGGCATCATTTCGAGAAATTACAATGCTGACAAAAAAAAAAAAAAAAACAGATGGAGGCAATTGAACAAATCACTGACTCACCAGAGCTAACACATACTGATTTAGTGGGTCAAATCAGTCTTTGGTCTGTGATGGAGGAATCGGTTTCTGAAGTGAAAGTGCTGCCTAGATTCTTCACCCCAAGCCCACTGATTTTTTTTATATAGTTTAGCCATTTTCTCATCTTGGATTGGAGCTGGAATTAATATATGATTTCCCCACACATTCTCCTTCCTTCATGTTTCATTTGATTTGATATTTTCTCTCTGTGTGCCATCTGTAAAATGGACATCATAATAATAACCTATTATTAGATGACCTTTTATTTTAACTTTGCTTTGTCTGTCTGTCTTCCCTGTGCATTCCGCCTTTCTGCAGAAAATGGCGTGATGTGTATAGGTTTTAATGGCAACCTGCAGCCAGCATAAAACCTGCTAGGCATGTGGTATAGGGGTTAGGGTAGAAGCCTAGGCGCCTAGCAATCACACACTGGAATCTTATGTGGGGCTGAAAAGCTGCTGTTTATAACTTCTGATTTGATCTACTGTTAGTCTTGATTGAAAAATAATATAAAAAACCAAGTTTTTTTTTTAAAACAGATGACCTTAAAACCAATGCACTAAAAGCAACAAAGCAAGTACAGAAGTAATTCAGATTGGTCAGACTTCTTGTATGAGGCATTTTAAGCATCATGAATGCATTTGTTTGCAAAAGGTCAGCTAGCCAGTGTAGCATATACATGTGTACAGTGTAGCCTGGTGCTTAAAATGCCTCATACAAGAAGTCTGACCAATCTAAATTATTTCTATACTAGTTTTGTCCCTTTTAATGCATTGGTTTTAAGGTCATCTTTTTTTAAAAAAAAAAAAAAATTTTTTTTTTTTTTTAAAATATTATATTTCTGTATTGCAGTAGCATGTAGGAACCCTACTTCAGGACCCTGTTCTGTTAGGGGCTATACAATCACACAACAAAAAGCTAGTCTGTTTCCCCCAGGACATACATTATAATACTGCCTTGCTCCCAACCTTTGTTTGCCTTCTCTAATTTAGTCTGTAAGTCAAATTCCAAAGGGGTAGCCGTGTTAGTCTATTGTAGAAAGACAACAGAGTCCTGTGGCACTTGTAAAGACTAACAGATTTATTTATTGCATGAGCTTTTGTGGGAGAAAATCCCACTTCATCAGACGCTTTGAAGATGGGAAACTTACAGAATGGGAGGAAACTAAATGCAGGGGAGTGTATGACATAGGATCAGGTCCGGCTGTAACAGCAAATCAAAATAGGTGTTAGGATTTTGATTTGCTGTGTATATCAGACTGGAAACAGGTCATACCTTTTTAACCATGAGAGCAATTAATCATTGAAACAATTGACAAAGGATTGCAGTAGATTGTCAGTCAATGACTATTTTTTAATCAAGACTGAATTATTCTTCTAAAAGATCTACTCTAGAAATTCCTTCTGGGAAATTCTATGGAGATAAGACTGAATGGTCACAATGATGCCTTCTGGTCTTGGGATCTATGTATATTTAAAGGATGTCTTCTGAAAACATACAGCATACTGGGTCTGAGGTAGCAGCAGGTCCCTTTGCACAGATTCAAATGCATGTCCTTTTTCACATGTTCTGCTGATTTGTCTGGACGAGAGACATGCAAATAGATTCAGTCTGTGAAGTGATTCCTTTCTGCATATTTTATACAGTAAGGGCCATATTATGGAAATCCCTATTAAAATGCACTAGCTGGGGGGATGGCTGCAGAGAGACTTTTCCCCTACCTCATGCACCAAGCAAGAGGTTACTATGATGTGTCTGCTTGTTTCTTCTGAGCACAAAGGGCAGGGTGAGGGGAACTAAAGAATGATATTGCAGCACTGTGCACCAGCTGGTCAGTCAATGGCCATGAATCCAGAGTTGCAGGGAGTCAAAAAAGGTGTAGCAACCTTAGAAAGATGTAGCAATTGCCCTTCAGGAATGCACCCTCTTGGGTACCAGAGGCATTTTCAGAGTTGCTGCTAATCACCAACAACTTCAGACAAAGTGAATGGGGCCCACTGGTGCTCAGCTCTTTTGAAAATCAGAGTGTATCTCTCCCTCGCTCTGCCTTGTGCAGGTATAATAATGCCAGACACCAGATAATTCAGGTTAGTAGAGCACATTAAGTTCAATCTGGATGAAGGGTGCATTATAAAAGCTGATCATGATCATTTCCTTTTCCTGATAAACCGTTTTCTTGCTCCTCCCATTGGACCTTATGCTGTCATTTATCAGTCAGACACCCAGCTCTAACTTGAGAAGGCCCTGAAATGGCAGAATCTCAAGATTTGGACCACAATGCCTCTCTAGTATTGAATTCAGCTGTGAGAATTGATCAGAGCTCACATGTGTAATCAGGTGGCGCTCTAAGCTTGTCCGACATTGACCCTCGCACTCAGGGTGGCAGGTGGAAGAGGAGAACCAAGAAAGGGCAACGGAACTGTTTGACAGTTTTCTATATCGGGCCTGAACAGAGCTGTAATGACTACTGGCAGTGGAATTCTCTCCCACTCATGTTGCGAATTAAGGGAATGAATGTACCCACTAACAGTATAGTATGTTAATAGTTGATTAAACAGCAAGGGAGGCGCTTGAGCTGCTCACTGGAACAGCTCAGAAGAGGCTGGTTGTTGAAATAGGAAAGGTGATGCTCTTGACACTGAAAGGAAAGCATGGAAACAGAAACCTTGTATTGCTCTACTGTTTCCAGGGGATTGCATCTGATCCCTATACACTGTTGTGCAATTTACAGCAGAAGCAGAAATGCCATGTATGTCAAATATAGGAAAACAGGAGGTTTGGCTTTGAGTGTGTGAGGGTACTGATGTTCTCTTTGCTGGGATATGATGGCCACTTACCAGACTGAATAAACAAAGGTAAAGTTCCCTGGCAAGGCATCTGTTCAGGTACGTCACCACTATTACATCTGTGAAGAGTATTTGCTGGAAACCAAGTAAAGAGCCCTTAGAAGGAAGAAATGTTGGTTTTATAGGTACAGTGGCCCCTTTACAAAGCACTCTTCTTTACTTCAGAGAATCCTGGCGAAGGATCAGACAAGACAAATTGCTGAAGCTCTCCCTGGATCAGAGTCAAGAAATGTGACTGACTCCTTGCTAAATCCCTGTGAAGGCATGTTAGGCTTTTGGCATCTCCCCGCCCTCAGTCTGCCTGCGGAGTGTCATAGGTAATGTGTAAACATGTGTACATAAACACATCAGAAATAAACAGACTTCCAGTGCTATTTACACAGAGCCTGGGTCACATTCGCACAAAGGCCCTTTTTTAACCACTCCACCAGTGCAAATCTACTGTAATTTGCAACTATTTTACATCCTATTGTACTGCCAAAGCAGACCGGACTGGCCTACATTCAATTTCACAGCCACTCAAAGATTGCTAACCTTTACTTTGTTTCATTTTTATAACCTAGCTAGGGTGATTAACACCTTCCAAAATTTACACAGATCACATTTACATACCGTGAAATGTAAAGAGCTTCTTTGGTTGGTGACTTTTCCAGGTATTGAGGAATTGTTATTGTTATGTAACAAAAGAGACAGATAAACTAAGACAAACTCAGAGAGACCCAGAAAAGACAGTTCTGCTGTGTTTAGGAGAATTGATGCTATGTGTTGGGATTGTGTACTCTGTTTTCTGAAAAAGTAGCCGCAAACATTCTTGCTCCTTTTGATGATTAAACCACACTAATTGAAAGTGAAGTAGAAAACTGGGGTTCTTTTTAGTTTTGAGTGAGTCTTTAAGGCATATAAATTACATTCAAATAAAAATAAGATTAAGTTAGGAAATGTTTCCTGGTAATGGAAAGCATACAGGGTTTGGTATTATCAGGAGATCTGTTCTCTAGATGGGAGGCAAGTCCAACTTTCAGTAGTAGTGGTAGGAGACCATGCACCTGTCAAATTCAGAATAGGCTCAGTTTAGCTTAGATGTTTGTAAGTGGAATCCTTTAGTGATTGATTAGATAAAAAAGCTTCTTCTAGTAGACAGATAACTCAGCGGATTGGAAATTGGCTACTGATCCTTTCAAGTCTAGGTCATTGGTTGGAAAATTAGACCATATTGAGGGGCAAGCATGTGGTAGTGGAAGAAAGAGTAGATGAGTAGGTCCATCAAGTTTCATGGACAGGCTAGCTCTAGGCAGGAGATACAAAGGGTGAAATTGTAGCTCCATGAAGTCGGTGGGAGCTTTGCCATTGACCTCAGTGGGGTCAGGTTTTCATCCATTTCTCTTCCTCTGGGAGTTAGATGTTCATGTAGTTTTGTGAACCTAGGCCTAGTTCTCCAAAGCTAAAAACCTGTAATTGAGGGACCTACAACAATCACCTGAGCGTTGAATCAAAATCCACACCCCTCCACCCCCGTCCCCTGCCCACCTTTTAAACTTTTTGAAAGCTTTATGTTGACTGCAAATTTCAAAGGTTCAATGGCCTTCATGTACTTTTTCTGAGTAGCTTTTGTCATTCTTACTCATGCTGAGTAGCTTAATTCTCATGTAACTCTGATGATTTTATGGGACTACTTGTGGAAGTAAGAGGCTACTCACTGTAATTCTGGCACTCAAATTATTGCACACTGTATGGGATGGACTCCTCTCTCTACTTGAGCCCTCACAAGAAAAGGCTGAGTGCATTTTTTTGGATTTAGGATTTTTTTTTTAAGTGAGAAGAAAAGGGAAATCAAAATGTCCTGGAATGCTTCCAAATGCCTCTCTCTTATTTTGACTGAACCTTGTGCTTTCTAAGTGCATAATGAGGCAACATTTTCAGAAAGGCATGATAAAACAAAGAGAAAATGCTTCTGAAAGAGCTTGCCTGGTCTTTCTGAGGAGCACTTTATTTCATAACAAATACCATCTTTCTGTATCAGGTTATCAAGGGCTATGTCCACACTACAGGCTCCGTTAAATCAACTTAACAAGGTCGACTTTAGGTCACTTAAAGTTGACCTTGTTAAGTCGGCTTAGACTGTCCACACTAAACACTCCAGTCGACTGCCTTCGTCCACACTGGCAGGTGCTAGGTCGACGGAGGAGTGTTGTGAGGGCCTGGAGCTATGTTCCCTCTAAGCTGAAGGTGCGTGGCGGCGCTGGAGCCATTGCACACCCGCGCACCTCGCGCAACCCAATTCCCGCATCTCTTCCTTCTCCCCAGCCCCCGATCCCCACCATGTTCTTTTTCCCCAGCTGCAGCTCTCCCCTTCATCCCAGCTGCGCCTCTCCCCTTCATCCGAGCTGCGGCTCTCTCCTTCTCCCCAGCCGCGGCTCTCTCCTTCACCCCAGCCTGATCTTCCCCATTCATGGCTCTCCCCTTCTCTCCAGTCAGACTCCAGTTAGGTCGACTTAGGGCTATAGATGCTCACTGGGATAGCTTACCCACCCATATCCCCAGAGCAACACTAGTACTTTTACTGGGGTAAGTAGATCAAAACTAGGACGTGCGTGTCTACCCAACATGGAAATTACGCCTCCAGCTCAAAGTGTAGACATATTTTGAAATGAATGGAGTGGTCTTGGTGCAAAATAGCAAACGTGTCTGATTCATCACCAACCAAATCAATGGGAGCTTTGCCAATTACTTTAATGACTTTAGGTTGTTCCCCAAGTTCAAGGAATCAAGCTCCAAGTTTCTCCGTCAAGATCTCATCTCTTCTTTCCCTTCCTCTCCTGCCCCCAGGGATAATTAAGATAAACTTCTGTGTTATTTTTTCACACTGTACAACATACTCATAGTTTAGCACCTCCTACTATTAAGATTGCCTAACATTTCTGATTTTAAGAGCCTGTTTCAGTTTGACAGCAATTTTCTATGCTGAGCTCTCTGAAAAATCAATTCATAGGAGTCTACTCAGAACTCGTGGATGCTTTCATCTTTAATCTGTTTGCCTCAGTTCTCCCATATCTGAAATGAGGATAATAATACCCTCTCCTCTCACATGAGTACAATAAAATAAATTCATTGTGAAGTAATAAGTATAATAGAATTTCCTAGAAGTAAATTTAAAAAAAAAATCTGTCTTCACAGCAGGGTTTGAATAGTGTATAGTATTTTAGGCCTGGGGCCACCAGTTAAATAACATCAAAATATTGACTAGTATCTTAGCGCAACTGCTTATTGATTGAAAACTATCTATTCTGTGCACTGAATGAGGCAGGAGTCCTGTAGAAAAAAATATATGTGACCTATACTAAACCATACCACATATGCATAAGGGAGGTGAACTGAAGTTGCACAGGCCACCTTAATTTTGGCATTTCTGAGTGGTTGACATTGACTGAAATTTTTGTTGACTTGTACAACTAATTTTTTGTTTCAATTCAGCCACTTACAATCTGCACCCTCATTCGGTGCATTTTTTTAAAATCAAATTTCAAAATGAAAAGTGAAAACAAAACATTTAAAACATTTCTTATGAAAATAGCTCAAAACAAAAAAGTGCTTTCAAATGATCAAAAATTATCTTCATTCCAATCCTCCACCCTAATTGAAATTATGTGACTTTAGCCTGACATATGGATAGTTTTGGGGCCCTGAAAAATGTATTTGTTTAAAAATGACAAATTGTTTTGCTGAATATATTTCACCCATCTCCTCTGTGTGTGTGCGTGCGTGCGTGTGGGTGGGTGTGTTTACAGAGTAAACTTTTAATTCAAAATCAAGCCAACAAATTAACTTCCCAAAATGGTCAAGTCGCCTTAGGCTGGAATCTAGTTTGCCTAATTTAGGAAAGGTAAAATGCTTTACTTCTGAGTTATGTAAGGAAACTTATGGAAAAAGTGGTTTACAATGAACACCTATAGCTTAATTATAGCAGAACACAGTATTAATAGCCCATCTGCACTCAGCTCTCATACAATCTCTTGCAAAAATTGCCCCCAGCTTTTGGTTCTGCCTACAAACCAAACTGCATCTGGCCCACAGGTGCCTTAAGTGTCAGGAGACCTGTAACATGCCTGTATCACATATAAATAGGTTCACAAATATGCACTGTGTTCAAGCTGAAGCTTTGTGGTTTGCCTTGCTCATCTGGGCTAGATAAAGTGAAGTGGGGTCTGAAATCTTTATTTCTGTTTAAGTCAGGGAGAAGACATATATTTTCCTAGAGTGGGCAGCTAAGGGCGTAAAATGTTGTAAAATGTGGTAGCTGAGACAGTACAAAGTTTATAATGCAGATAAGAGTTAACCTATTTCTCGGCTTCTGAAGTATCTATTCTAGAGGCCTATTTTAAAAGCAACAAAGAACCCTCCAGAAGTTTACACAGTATTAAAAATCCAGAACTCCACTGAGTTGCAATCATCTTGTTTTTTCCAGTTCTGTCATTGCACCATCATCACACTGAGCAGATTTACCGCTTTGGTTAGGGTCTTCAATGTAATAAGAATGGCTTACACAGAAGCAAGAGCTGGACTAATCACCTGCAGGGGATTTGCAGTTCAATATGGTGATTGCCAGTAGACAATGGGTAGAGCAGGTATTATGCGTACACTTTGTCCTTGACAATTGCAATCATTTTAAGCTAAAGTTCTCTGTCATTGCTGAGGAAATTAGAGACAGTAGCTTCTTATCCATTGCGAGAACTATTTCAAGGCACTGATGTTTAAAGGCTTTGGCCAGTACTGCCTCAGAAACCATCTCAGGTCTGTGCTATGTTGTAGGATCTATGATCAGCTCTCACATTATGGTTGATGGAACTGAAGGTCAGGTTCAGATTAAATCTGTGATAGGGGTAATCAAATTTTATGCTTCTGGAAGCCAGCAGGTTTTTTGCTGGGTTTAAGGAAGGAATTTTCCTCTCCTCTGTGGCAAACTGCATTGTGGGGAGAGTTATCTTCCTCTGAAACATCAGGCATGGCTATTATCAAAGGCACGATTTTTATCCTTAAAAAAATAATTGATAAGGTTTTAGTATTTCATAATACTCAAGTGTGAGGCTTGCCCCAGCAAACTATGGTTTGGGACACCCACATACTACACATTTGCATGACAATTACCACTCGGGCTATGTCTACACTAAAAAAGTTAAATCGACTTTAAGTCCGCTTAATAAGGTCGACTTAAAGTCGACCTTATAAGTCGACTTAACAAAGTCAACTTAACGTTTTCTAGTGTATACCTACCCCTATTCGACCTTATTAAGTCAACTTAACGCTTTATTCATACTCAGCAAATCATAACTTTTTTGTTGATACTTTACATGACACATTTTGTATAAGATTTGTTACAATTATATAACAGCGGTAGCAACCATGATATGCATGGTCATATTTTAATCATACCATATCACAGCTTCCCACTAATTTTTTTCCCTTTTCATTTTGACTTAAAATAAATCAGATGCTACTGGAACACTTTTTTTTCTTTTTTTATTCAACATTCTTCCTTTGTTTTCCAGTATGAAAATAATAATAGTTTTAAAGTGTAGTATTTTGTGCATACATAACACTTCTCGTCTAAGGGTCTCAACATCCTTTAAAAAAATTAAGGGCCACATCTGGATCCCCTTTGCTAACAAATAATAACATCTTTAGTACTCGACTAATAATTCCTCTGATTCAAGTGGAGCTACTTGTGGGTTAAGGACCTACGCACTATGAGTCAAGGGATCAGACTCTGGTCCCAATTACTTAGCCTCTAACAAATACTGGGTGATGGTTATTACTCACAGTGCAATCTCTCTAGCGAGGAATTATGGGTGTATATAGTTAATAAAAAGATGAACTATCTTCAGTAAAAAGGTGCATCGCTTTAGAGACAATTCCTAGTCTCTTTTTAGCCTCAAACAAAACGATTTGCTTATTGAGAGCAAAGAATCAGAAAGAAGGGAAAAGGAAAGTCGTTAATCCTTTTACTTTATTCTTCATCAAACTGTGCAGTCTCAGCCTTTGTTTCCCCTAATCTTCCATGACACTGCAGTTTGATATGTTACTGAGATTATTATTGTAAAACATACCCAAGAAGCACAGCTAAGAGTTTTGAGATGTTAAAAATGCAAATACTTTCTATATTATGAGTTTCAGTTAAATGCTGTTGTCTGGAAGGCATTGTTGTCTGCCTTCGCCTGAGGAAAAATAAAGCTGGATCCTTTTGCAAGAGCTTTTCAAACTTTTAATTTCTACCTGTGAGATCTTTCCTTTTTTCACTGGGATGAAGTTATTTTCCAGGATTAAAGATGACACATTATCCAGCACTTGATCCATTCTTCAGAAGAAATTTATCTTCATCAATTCACTCTTTATTTTTGCCTCTGAGGCAAATTTGCATTTTTCTTTAGGCATTGTATGTTATATAGATTGATATCCAAATATGAAGCAGTGCCCTAACATATTCTTGCCGTATAGCAAAAGAGCTAGATGACCTTGGCTACAAGAAGCTTTCTTGCTGGTTCCCATATAAAATATAAGAGCTGGAAGGTTGAACATAAACTGCTAGTGGTGAGACTAGCAATATTAGTGACCTGATTACATTATGTTATGGCAGCTCTTTGTCCTGAGCAATGTGTTTCGTATTCAACTCATTTGTTCTCATAACTAATCCCATTGAAGTAATCTTCTTGTTAGCTGGTTTACCAATCAGTTTATCAGAACCACACTTGATGGACAGCCCTTGGATGTATTTATCTAGATTCTTCATAAGGTTACTAATTGCCATATTCTCATAGGCTATGTCTACACTTGTTAATTTAAGTCAACTTTGTTAAGTCGACTTAGCATGTCTACACTAAAAAATTAAGTTGACTTAGAGGGGACCATGCCAAATCGACCTAGAGCGTCCACACTGGACACCTAGGTTGACTTGTAGGGGCTAGGTGGACCTGGGACAGATCCACGGTGGCAGGGGGGGCACCCCTTGCCAAGTGCCAGGGGGCTCAGCATTTGCCCCATTGTATCTTGGTACAATGGGGGCTGGGGGGGCAGGGACCCTGGCAGGGCATAGGAGCAGGGTGGGCAGGGAAGCCCCCTAAGTCAACTTAAAGTCTGCTTAAGTCAATTTAAGGAAAATGTAGTGTGGACACAGATTAAATTAAGTCGATTTAAGCAAGCTTAAGTCGACTTAGGGTGCCTCTACACTGGCAACTTAGGTCGACTTAAGGAGGCCTAAGTGGACCTAAACAAAGCCACGTCCACACTGGGCTTTTATTAAGTCGACTTAAGTGTTTCCTTAAGTTGATTTAAGGTAAGCTTAAATTGACTTAAGAACACCTCTTCAGGGCCATCCCTTGGGAGGGGAGCAGGGCCTCCCCCATGCTTCAGGGGAGCATGGCACGCTCACCGGCCCACTCTGCCCCCCAGAGAGCCAATCCTGGAGGGTGAGGCCACTGGTGGGGGAAGCTGGCTCTAGCCCTGGCCCCAGCAGCCAAGGCCACCGGCGGGGCGAGCCAGCTCCAGCCCCGGCCCTTGCCCGGGAGACTGAGGCCACAGGCTGGGAGCTGGCCACATGCGGCTGTGTGGGGCAGGTCGGCCCAGAGGCCAGGCCCCACATATGTGCTCCGCCCTGTGGGGGGGGGCTGGCCCAGGGGCCGGGCATAGCACTCCTGGCCAGTCCCGCTGCCTTCAGCTCATTGCCAAAGGCAGTGGGGAGGAGGAGGAAACACGGTGGGTGGCTGTGGCACATGCGGGCCCCCCAGTGCCCCTCTGGGAGTGGAACAGCGCAGGGCCCACGGTGATTGCCCTGTTCGTCCCTCTTTCCCCCGCAGGGACAGCCCTGCACCTCGTTTTAGGTCAACTTAAGCCTTAAATCGACTCGTTAAATCGACTTAAAGCCAGTGTGGTTGGGGATTAGCGCCTAAAATGACCTTAGGTTGACTTAAACCGTTAATTCGACTTAATGAAGTTGACAAGGGGCTATGTCTACACTAGAAAAGTTAAGTTGACTTTGTTAAGTCGACTTTATAAGGTTGACTTTAAGTTGACTTAAAGTCTATCTTATTAAGTTGCCATAACAAAGTCGACTTAACTTTTCTAGTGTAGACATAGCCTTAGTGATAGCCACAAAAGTAAATCTCTTCAACTCCTGCTGTCAGGGGCAAGTTTAAAGCTGTTGCTGTTGTTTCTTCCATGTGTTAATCCCATCCTTTGAGGTCTGTCTATGAGTTATCTGTTCAGTACCATAATCCCTATCATACTGTCTTCATTTATGACATCTCACCACTTCTTAGGTTGGCTTCTTTGTCTTTTTCTTTTTATCTGTTGGACTTTCTTACCCACATAGCTGTTAGGACTGTCCTTTACATGACCAAACCACGTGAGCCAGAACTCTCTCATTTTATTCATATATGGATGTTACTTGAGTGTATCTTTGATGTACACATTCTTCACATTCTTTTTTGCTTACACTACTCATGCATTTCACCATTTACATTTCTGGGGAACAGATCATTTGCTTTTGTTTCTTCCATGTGGCCTAACACTCAGTACCATACATTAAAATTGGATGGACTGTTATTTTATAAATATCAAGTTTAAAGCTATTGATTGGAATTTCAAAAAGATGTGTGTGCAGGGACATGCAGGGCTGGGTATCTGGCCTGGGAGCCCTGGGCTGCGCCCAACCACGTCTGACGAAGTGGGATTTTCTCCCACGAAAGCTCATGCGATAAATAAATCTGTTAGTCTTTAAAAGTGCCACAGGACTCTGTTGTCTTTCTACAATAGACTAACACGGCTACCCCTTTGGAATTTAATTTCAATATTATGAGGTGATCTAACGGCAACATATCAGATGGTTTTGATGGTGGGGATTTTAAAGGAAGGAATGAGCTCTTCAAAATGTTTCCCTCTTCCTGCCAACATCACCTAAGTTTTGTCAGGCTTCAGATTCAGCCCGTCAGTGACTGATGTTCATCCTTCCTCCCCAAGTACTTCATCCAAGGACTGATGTCAACCAGGTATTTGGAAAGTGAGGAGACGGTGCTGTTAATTTTTCACAAAAGGAAAATGTAGTATTGATTGTCATCTCCATATAGCTGGGACTTCAGCCCACATTGCCTCTCGAGCTCTACCAAAGGTTTCATGCTCAAAGCAGGATTTCCTTGCCTCAAACAAAACTTAGCAGCCATCCTTCCAGATGCTTTTTAGTGTGAGATGGCTAATGCGGTCTCCATCCACTTATTAGCCCTAGTTTCTTGAATTATCAGCTCCAAGACACAGACAGAAACCACCCCCTTCCCCAAATTCCACCTCTAACATAGGCTCCTGTCAAATTCCCTCCTTAATTTTATTGCCATCTTAGCACAACACATCCTTAACTCTACTACTTGTTTTTCTGGTCCACCACACTGGGGGAAAGAAATGGATGTCTCAGTGAAATCCAAATTGACCATGCCCACTGGCTTAGGTGTGAGCAGGAGATATTTAAGCAAGAAAGACTGATTTTTTTTTTTTTTCTTTTAAAGAAAGTTAAGGTGGTAGGGTGGAGATGTAACAAAATCAGTTTTATTATAACAAACAAGGAGTCTGCTGTCGCTTTTAAAGACTAACAAATTTATTTATCACATGAGTTTTTGTGGGAGAAAAATTCCGAATTTTCTTTATGTATATAATCTCCACACATACAAAATGCCTTAATCTTAAATAGTGATTGCTATCAATTCCTTTTAAAATGAATGTTAATTCATGGATAAGAGTTTCTAGATTTCCTTTTAATACAGGCATTCTTACAACTCAGTAATGTACCCATGACCCGTACAGTCCTTCCTAACCCTTCGGTTCAATCACAAAATCATACACCAGCTGATTCATGTTCAGTTGCCACTTTTATACCCTTTCCCCAGCAGGGAGCAGCAGCTCACTGAATATGCTTTTTATGCATTCCATTGTTACTTAGAAAAGTAGTAAAACAAGAGTTCCATTTTTTACTCTTATATTTGTTAATTTACAACCTTTTACTAAAGGTTTGTGGGCTTTCTTACAGCTTGGTGTCTGGTACTACTTAAAGATAGGTTTTAGAAGTCCCTGAGGAAAGGTAGTAATAGTTCAAAGAATTCTAGCATTATATAATTTGCTGTATATCAGAAGCAACAGATAGGATACTTTATGCAATAGTTTCATTTCTTTACTATAAGTAGAAATGGCCAAATACTGCAAAAATGTGCTTGTAAACATTTATCGGACTAACACTATGGCTCCGAGTCTCATCTAATCAAGTCATTTAAGTTATGATGATTTATACCTGCTTAGGATCTGGGTTTGTGAACTGATTTGGATGGTATTTGTGACTCTTTATTTTTGTTTCTCTGAACTGCAGGAGTAAATTTGTGTGTTAAAAAATTTTCACAGAAAGCAGATGTCTCACAAATACACGTGCAGAGCCATGTTTGTGGTGGAAGTGTTACAATAGCCATTTTGGTAACAATCTCTTTGATTTTCATCCTCTTTATAAAAGTCAACTTGGGAAGTTGAAACAATATCATGTGATTGTAGAAGTCAGACTGACAGTGTTCTACTGAAGATATAAAACACACTTCCAAAACCATCGTCTCTTAAATTTTTTTGCTTTTGCAGGTGACTTGCAAAGGACTTTTGAAAAACTTGGGATTGTGCTGTTTTTTACCCTCCTTCTGCTTTGTAATGTATAAAGGAAGACTGAAAAGATTGTTTGGAAATATGGGGAAGTGGAGCTGCTTTCTTAATTTACCTTCCTGTTTATTTCTTAGCTTAAAATATCAGAAATGCTATATCAGGTCTACTCTGTTTTTCTTTCTGGAGGACTTTCTGGTCATCTCAGTGATATGAAGTGTGTGGGTCTCATCTCTTGATTTAAGGGTTGATGGATTCAGAATCTTTAATGAAAAGTTTCCTCCAAAATGTGAATTAGCCATCAAAGTAAAATAACAAAAATTAACTCAATTTATACAGGCAAACTTAAAATCCTCCTCTTAATTAGTTGCTCACCTTTCATGGTTTCTTACCCTTATGATGTCATCATTTCATTTGTTCTCCAGTTAACACAGAATCTTCCAGGGTAGACTATAAAACCTTATTTCTTTCCAAGGGCTACACATGTCACTGAATCCTGTGTGGGTTCAGGGAAAAGAATTCCCATCAGGCTGCTACTCTGATTCCTTTTAAGGTTGGTAGGAAGACAGCAGACATGGATGGAGAATGTCCACGCATTCCAACACACCACCCAGCACATCAATCTGATATAAGGGAGGAAGTAAATCTGTGTCAGCAAAGGGTAAGGAGTCATGCAGTTAACATCTCCCGGAAGTGAAGCCGAAAGTAGTGACTCACTCAGGTCCTGCTATGCTCTGGCAGCCACACAGTTCTACCTTGGATCTTATTCAGCATTGATGGTAGGGTTAAAATTTATTCCAGAGTGTTAGGCCCTGGGCCAGTACCTAGATGCTTTTACTTGTCTTTCTATTTTAATCTTTTACTTTCTCCTACACAGAGTTTGCACAGCTGCCATGGAGGGGGCTGGGGAAGCAACATTATGGCATTTTGTTGAGATGCTAACCTAAGGGGACTGGCATATTGGAGAAGGGGAGGTGCCCAGAACTCCTGTATGAAGCACAATTTTGAGCTACTACATTTAGCAACTACTGCAAAGAGTTAGAGAGCAGATGGGCCACGCTCTGTTTCCATAGGTGGGGTGTGCTCCCTGTCATGTGTTCCTCTCCAGAGCAAGACTCGGCTGATGCATTGAATTGGGATGCACAGCAGCAACATGTTACATTTGTGTGTGGGAGGTGTCATGGTGGCATGGCAGTGGCAAACAGCTGAGTGGAGGTGGTAGTGACAAAGAATTGCAGTGAAGGGCACACTGAGGTAACGTGGTGAGGAGCAGACAGAGCTGTCACACGTGGCAGGATGGCGTAGAACTAGAAGGGGGCAGGCCTGTTGCACTGACATATCAGTGGCTATGGAGAACATATGTTGACATAACACTGATGAGCTGAGTGGGGCGGCCATGGTTAGTTGCTGAATGTTGGCTATGGCAAGGTTATGTTAAACTGCCATGCGGAGGCGTGCAGTGATGAGACACTGAGCAACCACGAGATAGGCTATGCAATGTGAAGACCCACTAAAATGTAAACCCTGCACTGGATAATTTATTGCCACCTGTTTTTGCAAACGTTCTTCTCGTGGGTTGGGGTATGAGGTGAACTTTCTGCATAGCCTGCATTCTAAACCTCTTCTATATTTAACTCAGAGTCTCTTAGACTTTCTGCTCCCCCAGATCACTGCCATCATTTTTATAGTGTTAAAGCCTCAAAATCTTCTACATGCTGGAACAGTTCCCTGAAAGCTGTGTCTCTTACAAAGTGCTGTCACTGCAGATGTCTCAAAAACATCTCTTGCCCCAGGACACTGACTGTGTTTGATGAACTAATTTCCTAATACCATTCCAGAGAAACACGGGAGTCTTCTTTTCCACTTCTCTCACAATGTATCCTTTTCATATACCTTATAACATAAGGAAACTATCCCTGTTACTTTGATCTCTGTTTGGAGTTAAAAGCTCTTACTTTTTACATTTAATTTGATTTTATATTTTGCGCTTCTGGAAGACCATTATTTCACTCAAATAAGGAATAACCTATTATTTAAACTGGAGTGGGCCTCAACCAAAATTCTGGTACTGAACATTCCTGGGGTGTTCACAGTCATGATCTCAATCTCAGTCTTGCAATTTGGCCCCCTCTGTGATTCATGGTAATGTAGTCTGTTGTTGTTTTTCTGTCATGATAAGGATACTGGGCATACATCCCAGTCAAATAGCTGAAAATCTGTCAGAGCTTTCATTGGATGTCTCCATTTCATAAATATCCTGTAACCAAGTAGTGTCAATAAACAATTATTGGACTGTGTCTCTACACTGAGAAATCAATACATCTGCTCGCTGTGCATATTCAGAGTCAGATCTGCTTTCTTGATGACAAAAAGGCTTTGGACTGCCTTAGTACCACAGAGTCACAATGGCAATAGGAGACTGAACTGTTGCCTTCTCCTTCTCAAACACCATCAACCAAAGTCTTTACCAAATTCCCTTCATTCATCCTTCTCCAAAGGTAGTAAGGCTGCACAGTTGTCTCTAAGGACAGCATTTGAGCCAATGGGTTGTATACTATAGTTCTCCTGCAGAAAAATTATTACACTTTATGATGAATAAATCTCAGTCAACCTAGCTTTCATCATTCAGGTCAAGTTTGCAGGGTTGGATTTCGTTTCAGTTAGGTTCAGACTTATGTGAGGTTCATTTTCCTTGAACATTCTAGTACACAGTTTTATTGGAAGAAATATTTGTGAAAACAGCAAATGTTAGAGATAATTTGCAGATTTTGAAATAGAGTATTCACATTAGAATAATAATTCTAATGTTTATACTCATCCAAACCGGGAAGCAAAAATATTCCAGGTGACCATTGTGCCTATTCCAAATTAGCCTACAAAGCTTGGATTTGGGATATTGAATTCTCTTGGTGAACTCTTCACAATCATCATCTAAAGACCAAGAATTAGTCAAACAAAGTTATTAAGTAGAGCTGGTTGGGATTTTTCTGATGGCAAATTTCCTTTTCATAAAACTGATATTTTTCTGCAGGAAAATGTCAATTTTGCTGGAATTTTTTCAATTTTCATTAGGAAAAAGTAAAATGACAGCTCTGACCACCTGAAAGGCTCTTCTCAATTTCACTTTCTGCTGAGGAGAGACAGTGAAATTGAAAAAAGCTTTCCAGGCTGGTAACCGGCAAGCAAAAATTTCTGATTTGATTCTCCTGAGGCTTTTACTTTTTGCAACAGAGTGGAACAGATTTTTTCCTGATACCTCAAAATTTTCCACGGGAAGAAATTCTGTTTTCTAGACAGTTTATTAAGTATTTGGTGCATCCACTTTTCACAGAACAAAGAAATGTAAGAAAATGGTAAGCTTGCTACAGACTAATTATGACCCGAAAAATGTTCAATTCATTGAATTAACTCAATTTAAATTATTCACTCAGTTGTAGTTTGGAATGACCTTTTTAAGAAGTATATGATGTGTTAAGGAATTTCTTTACTTCCACAATGTTGGGAAAGGAGCCTACATTTCATGTGCGCATTCAGAATTTTTCAAAGAGCATATCATAGCACTACATATCCATGTACTGGGTGAAAGATGGAGCTTGATGCCTTTAGATTTCACCATCCAGATGTAAGCAGGTTCTGAATGGACTTGCATCTGCTGAGATGGCTGGAGGAAAGGGGCCAGGTGTCTAGTCTTGACCCAGGTGCATAAGCACAGGGTGGATGTGCTCAGGTGCTCAGCGTGATGGGACTGCTTTGCCCAAATGATCCCTTTGGCTAATGTTGGGTTACAGCCCACTATACTGTTAAATGCAGGGGTAATGAAATGTTGTTCCCCTTATTGTATGAGCAAAGGGCAGCAAGAACTGTGCTTAGCCTGTTCTGATGGAAGGGTCACGTTCATCTGAACAGAACTGGTTAAGCAAGGGGCTTAGTTGCCAGAGATTTTGGAAGGGGGTTGGAAGTGTGGGTGCTGTTAAGAGCAATAGGCATGCTTGAACCTTCCCTCCTCCCACTGCTCAAAGAAAAAGCCGATTAAGCTTCCATTGGGAGCCTTCTGTTTTGTCAAGTGCTTGTGAGAGCTGAAATCATCTACTGTGGGACAACATTCCTGCCCAGCTGATGATCACTAAAAGCTGAGGATCCGATAGCTGGGTGGAACTGACCTGCAGAAGTCATAATGGAGTAGCAGAATGTGATAGAGAGCAGCTAGCAGGGCGGCCCCTGGAGCCAGGACAGGAGTGGCTGGCGAGGTGGTGAGCAGTGCAGTAGTGACAGCTGGTGGGGGAAGAAAAGTGTCCGTCTTCTCTTCCAGCTATGGTGGGAGGTGAGTTTACTCAGTGCCCTCCTGAGCTTTGGGTTATTACTGACCAACAGCAACTCCTGTGAATGGGCTTTGGGGGAGAAAGAAAGGGTACATATTCTGGTGGAGAGGGGGTTTCTCTTGGTTTATGTTTATGAATCCAGCTTGTTTTGTTTTCCCAAACTAATGCTGAGGTTTTTTCCTCCTTTTTAAAAATAGTCTTCTTTCTACTTGCAGACTCTGTGCTTGCGAGAGGGGATGTATCACCTCGTGGCGGTGCTCAGGGGGATGATGTATAATTTCCCTGTGTCTGGATGGGGGCTCGAGCTGTTGTTTTGTATTGTTGAAAGGAACCCCTAAATGTTGAACCGGGCCCTTGTTGCTGACAACTTCAAATGGCAGAAGGGCTATTCAAAAGTTACTGGTATGGGGTGAGATCCTTTACCTTGCTCTGCATCTCACGCTGGGGAAGAGGACTGAAGTGACACAAAGACTCTCAAAGCCCCAAATCTGGCTGGTGGGTTACTTCACCAGCATTGTCACTGCTGATGGTGGGCTCTCCAAGGACCCTGGGAGAGGGACATCATAGAGTATGGCTGACATTCTAGGCAGCACTGTGGCCCATGGCTCTTCCTAAGTCTATGCCTCAGTTTCCTCAATCCTTCTTTGAAGTTTAGAGAGCAGAAAGGGAGTCAGAACTCCTGGGTTCTATTCAGTTTCTGCTGCCAGTTTCTTCCCCAGGTAGCTTAGACATACCCCCTGAAATGTCTAGGTTATGCTGGGGGCTCTCCAGCCCTGAGAGAAGCCAAAGATCAAGAAGATATGAAGGTGGCTTAAAGACACCTGAGCTCTCCCTTGCCCTTAGGATTCAGAGCTCTCTGAAATTAAACCCTCATAGACAGCAGACATGAATCTTTGCTGGTGTAAGTGATGAGACTGTACTGAAATTAATGGAACTACACCAATTTTTATCTGCTGAGCATCAAGCCGAGTGAATTTAGATCCCTCTGCTACCTATTTCACAGTCTCTTTTAGCAGATCTAGACACATGTATTGCGTGACCACTTTGAGAACATTAATCAAAATTCACAGCCAATTGCCAGCTAAAGCAACCTTCAATGCATAGTTGTGTTGCACTAAGATGAGCCACATATATGTTGCTCTGGTCATTTGCTGGCAATTCTGTGATGTTCTCGGTGCTTCTTGCAAGATGCTAGGCACCCTTTACTCCTGGTTACTCCACTGGGACTTGAGCACTCAGCATCATGTAGGGCTGGGTTCTTGCATCACTGTGTTTTTTAACAGTGAGTTATTTGCCACAAACTTAGTGTTGCATGCTGAACTAACAGGCTGAGCAAGACCCCAGGTAATAATGTTTTATTCTACCATTTACTGTAACCATTTTGGATATTAGCCAGTACCTTTAAGACTACATCTATACCTTTTATAATTCTGAGTTGTCATTTGAGTATGCTGGACTTTAGCCAGTGGCTATGAAATGTATAGTATTAAATTAATTTCAGATGCTTTGTTAAACATTTATTTTTGATAAATGGGTCCATGATGGAGATGTCCACATAAAATGTGAATTTAATTCAGTATTGAAAAGAGAGCTGTATTTAGCCAGTTTCTGTTGGTTGTTTGATCATCAGTGTTGTTTTTAATTCTGGTAATGCCAGATGCAAAATACCTGTGACAATTGGATGACAATCAGTTAAAAAAACATTCATGGAAGGGCTACAACCTTGAGGTTTTATGCCCATGCATATGTCTAAGTTGGGATCAAAATGAGTTCCTGTGGTTTACCTCTTCCCTATAATGGAGTTTCACGTTCCAGTGTTAGGTTTGCATCCTTCCAATAGAGCCAGAAAGAACTCCTTTCAGAAGTTCAAGGTGCCATTCGTCAAAGTGGAGAAGCAGAAATATCCACTGAGGCATCCCCAGAGAAAATGGCTCAGTAGTGTAGTGAATCTAATTTATCTACAATAACCTTTCTCTCTCCTGGATGTTTTTGAAGGCATAAATCAGGAATTGTTTCACCAAGTTTGCAACCTAGATTTGGTCAGAATTCCAAAGCATTTCTTTGGTTTATTTAAAACAAACAAGGAGTCCTGTGGCACTTTTAAAGACTAACACATGTATTTATCCCATGAGCTTTCGTGGGAGAAAATCCCACTTCGTTAGACGCTTGAAGATGGGGAATTTACAGAACGGTTTATTTCACATTGTAAAAATGATTACTTTAGCAATGAAATTGGGATTGCCAATGGGAATGATTTTTAGGGCTGGATTGGATCTTTCCCTGGCACAGGTGTGTAACAGGGAGAGGGTGTAAGGTGCATCCTTTCTTTGTGCATCTGCAAAAGGACCAACTACCAGCACCATCTTTATGCTCACCTGAGCACAAGATCTGCACCAGGCTAGTATGTATGGATGCTAGGGGCACAGGAGGAGCAGAGTCATGTTGCTGTTTTCTCTGCAGCCAATTGCAGAGTTGGATTTCACTTGATACCTTCTTAAAATGTAGTGGGAGGACCACGTTCCAGGGAGATATTATGCCCCCTGCAGCTCGAATGTTTTGTCTCATTAACGACTTCCAGCCATAGCCATTGCCTTACAAACTAGTCCATAATAAGTACCCAGAGTGTGCCAAAGCCAGTGAGTGAGTTAGATAGATACATACATACAAAGATTCCATAAGAAGTGTGTGTTCCCTTCTGGCAAACTTCAGTCTATTGAACTTTAAAAATCAAATGTAATGGGGCCAGGTAAGTTCCCCCTTAAAGTGCTGAAGCTTTTAAGTAATACTATTTCCCGTGTGGACTCGTAGGAAGATTTAAAATCAGACTTGGGCCCTAAATGCAAAATTCAGATCCCAATCCAGATTTTGAATACCCCAAAGTTCAAAGGTGTTTATATTTGGGGTTTCGCTTCACCTCAATATGGAGTCAGGAGCAGCCAATGAATTTGGACAGATCTCTATAATTTGCTTCCAAAACCCCGCCCCTAAAAATCTTTGGGAGTGTTCACATCTGGGATTTTGGCTCCTGCTCATTTCTAGTTACACCACTACCAAGGATATGTAAATGTATGGATTACTGAGTTCTTGAACTTTTATCTTCAAACCTTTAACATACTGTGATATAATGATCTAAAATTGTACCAGATCTTGGGGGCAGGGTTGTCTGTGTAAATTCTCCTGTACATTTTACAATCCTTGTAGAAAATACCTTCACCACCAGGCTCCTGTACCAGTTCTATAGGAAGCGTCTATATCAAACTGTTGTATATTATATTAATTCATTGCTAAACCAGCATAGTTAATAGTTTTTAAAAGTCTTGATATCCAGTTCCTAGAATCATGTTAACTCAGTCGTATCTCACATATGCATTAGTTGCTTGCCTTATTCCTACACCCTAATCTTCCACCTCATCAATCCATCTGCATTTTATTCACTCTCCTGGTATGTCCTAACGGCTGAAATGATTTTGCTGAATCTTTCCTAAATAATTCGTCATCAGCCAGAAAAAACACATGGAAAATTGAAGCCGCCTAATTGACTAGTTTGTGTGGAAAAGGGGGCTCACAACAAAAGTTGTTTTGAAACTTTAATTGGAATAGACTTGGCCCATGCCTGCTATGTGATGTAATCAACTTATAAAGTATTTGTAAAAATGTGAGGACGATTAATTTTAGCAGTGATTTACACCCATGCTGGTTTTTATTTGGAGATCACTGGCCACCTGGTCACTCAGCCATACAATGCTAGGCTGAACCATTGGCCAGCTTAGTCTTTTGTGTGATCTCCCCATGGAATATTTTACAGAAATAAATTTAGATATTAAATTGTTTGCACTTTTTGAAAAGAATGACTATTAAATTTTATTATCATAGTTCAGGTAAAACACTATACTGACACTTAGAATATTGGGGTCGGTTCCCAACTCACTTAAGCACTCTGTATCTCATTTTTCTTGTCTGAAAACTGAGAATAATACATCTTTCCTGTGCCTTGACTATTGAGATCCTAAGCTTTTTCAGGAAGAGATTGTCTCTTATTATGCATATGTCCAGTGCTTAGCACAATGCAGGTCTGATTTCAGTTAACACAGCTATGGGCTACTGTAATAGTACAATTATTAATGAAATTACTATTAAAATTGCTTTATTAATTTTAATAAGTATATTTTCTTTACTTATGATAGCTTTATTTAAAATCTGTTTGATGGGATAAAATCAGTAAGTTGGTATAGGAGCAATTTGACAGCTTCCTATCCTCATCTGAAATCATCTTTAATTCCACATTCAAATATTCTGAATAGTATTTCTCAGTTATTTTGGTTATCATAATAAGTTTCAATATCATCTGTTTCAGCTGTATATTTACACACTGTATACCTGTAAGAACAAATACGATAGCTTTGCAATGTGTTAAAAGTCCCCCAGATACTAGAAAAGTGAGCTGGAGTGTCGCAGAATTTTGCCTGGGTTAGATTCTGCCCATGTCACTGATTTGAAAACAAAACAAAACAGATGATTGGGTTGACTTACTCTGGAGGGAAGAAGGTAAAACTGTCTGAAGGTTGCTAGCGCAGCGGTGCCTTTTTTTTTTCCAAATAAAAAATCTGTTTATGAACTGAATTCAAGCTAGATCTCTTTTACTGCCACTTATTCAGCAAGCAGGGCAGTACAGAAGAGGAACACATTCACACCAATATATAAGTAAATACAAATACATTCATTTGTGCACATGAATTAATTTGTGTACACAGAGGAGTGATGTTGATTGCCTTCAAATAACTACCAAGATCTTCCACAGATGTTGTGAACTGATTCCTATTTACTTTAGGGGAGAGCTGTGAGATTTAATTAACATTCCACTTTAGATGGAAGACAATATAGGAGTGCATAACACTCATATATATGCACATGCTATTATTTCTCTTTCCCCCTCTTTTATTTTGTATATGCAATATACACAAACACAGTCAGACTTTGCTAGCTATACCATTACATTTCTAATTGAATAACTCAGTACAGCCTACATTTCCACTAAGTGGCTCTATTCCTCATAGAAAGAGAGAGAGAGAGAGAGAGAGAGAGAGAGAGAGAGAGAGAGAGAGAGAGAGAGCATGTTGAGTATGTATAGCCCAACAGCCTCTCTCATATCTTGTGAAGATTGAAAATGCAAGGTAGCCCCATGTTGCACCAGCCACAATAGGCAGCAGAAAGGAACCACCTGGACAGCAGCCATCTACTGTGATGACATAAATTATTTACATAGTTACTGTGAAACACTGTCTGCTATCCTACTGAAACTATGGAAGAACTTCACTGGAAATTATGGCAAATACTCTGTCACTTACATAATTAATACCTTCTGCTGAGTAGTGTTTGTAAATGTACATTGCCACCTTTGTGTCCTTAAATGACACTTTTAACCACACCGGGCTACTGAGGGCAGTGCTGCATAAGGATAATGGGCAAGACTGTTGGCCAGGTTCTTTGCTGTTGCCACTGAGCCACTTCTGGCTTCCTGACTCCCTCACAGGCCTTACCCTGCACTGCTTAGAGCAGCCTGGGGGCTGTTCTAGTCAATGCTTGCTGGCTGTAGTCTTCATAGGACGAGGTGCTGGCTGGGGATTGTTGGAAAGTCTCATGCTAGAGTCACTCCTCACTGCCCCTCCTCAGATACACCCTTGGTGTAGCAGGCCATAGAAAGAGGTAAACTTAGGACTCAGCTATGCCAAATACACAAAGAGAAAACTCTTCCACGTGATTCTCCCTTGCATCTGACAGCACTGCTCCCTGGAGCACATGGAAACAACATGGGGTTTGGGAGGAACCTTTCACAATGTAGTTTCAATCCATTCTTTTCTTGTTTGCAATACCAAACTGTCTAAACTCTCCCGGAAAACGGACTTGATTGCACTTTGCCCTCTTTGTTTTCTCTTTGGAATTACTCAGCATAGGTTTGCTTTTGGTGTAAAGGCAGTAATGACATGATAGATGTGAGATGTCAGCTGCTGCTGCTGTGATCTGTCCTGCTTACTTATAATTACTTTTCCCAAAGTAACTTTCAAGGCTTGACCATCTGTTGGGTTTTTAATTGGCTTGCATCCTGGCCCTTCTCAGTTTGTGGACGTTTTTCTATATTCTATTCAGACACTATTTCCCACCCCTTGTCTTCCCACAAGCGAAACCCTTGTGATGCAGTGGTTCTAATTACTGATGAGAACTCTGTTTTCAGGCAGTCCTACAGCTGAAGTGAAAGGCAGTTTAGCCCTTATCCTATAATCCTTATTCAGGCAAATGTGATTAAGATCAAATGATACAGAAGTTTGGAGTCAATGTTACAAGCCATTATGTATGTGAACAGCCCTATTGATTCTACTGTGCCTACTAACATGTGTACTGAACAGTGACATGAGTAAGGGCCCACATGTGACTCATTTCTGACCCTTACCTCCGCCCCATCATCTGGTACTGAAACTTACAACTGCCCAATCAAATAACTGAAAAATTTTAACAAAGGTGTGAGCAAATGCCTGCTAGCTCTGGCTACCTTTATACCATAAAATAGAGAGTAAGGTTTATTTTCTGCTTCCAGGCTAATAATTGTTACATATCCATACACAGAAAGAAGACACGATAGTGTGGCATAAGGGCTTTATTAGCATGAAGTTGGGATAGCCAACACTCAACCCCTGAGTGAGTAAATCAGGCTATTCCAGATAAATGCCAATAAAATCTTCATACCTCAGCTCACCACCTTATATCCCGTATATTTATAGCTTATGTTTATTGGAATATTTGACAAACATTATTTCAGAAATGTGGTAGAGAAGTTATTTTTTTTAATATACTGTTCCTCTTAATTATAACTTTATATCTGTAAAGCCAGTTGTCTGAGCTAACTTGAGGTTACTTGTACAGGGATCAAAAGAAGCCAGAAAACCCATTTATAGTGACCCCCAAAATGCCACAGTTCTAAGATCAAATATCTTGAGTGCATCCAAGACTAGAAGGAAGTGGTATACTGGATTTCTGAGTTTCTCCTCTTTCCATTAGTAAAAATACCCTTGCTTCTAGCCTTGTAGGGGCAAAACTTAAGTCAATCATTGGCATTGGCACATAACAGAATTTCCATCCATGACTTCAATGGAGTGAAATTTCACATTCAGGAGGAGGAACAGAAAACCTTTTTTGTGGCTCACATGTGCACATGTGCGTGTGCGCGCACACACACTTTTAAATATGGCACCCATGTGAAACTACTCAAAGATTTGGAATGCTGAAAGCTACCCTGAGGGAGATGCGTTAGTGAGCAGAGGGCAGGTGAAAAAGAGGAGAAAGGGAAGAAAGTCATGTTCGTGTCATTCTGTAAGGTCGAGAACTGGTGTTTTTGGTGATCTTTTTTTTTTCCTGAGGCTGAATTCCCTGGCAGAGAGAGAGGGAAAAGGTTAGCATGGATTCACCAAAGGCAAATCATGCCTATCCAACCTGATTGCCTTCTGCATTGCGGTGACTGGCTCTGTGTCTGTGGGGGAAAGGGGTAGATGTAATATACCTTGACTTTAGCAAAGCATTTGATATGGTCTCTCCCAGTATTCTTATCAGCAAGTTAAAGAAGTATGGTTTGGATGAATGGACTATAAGGTGGATAGAAAGCTGGCTAGAACATTGAGCTCAGGGGGTAGTGATCAACAGCTCAATGTCTAGTCGGCAGCCAGTAACAAACGGAGTGCCCCAGGGGTTGGTGCTGGGACCATTTTTGTTCGACATCTTCATTATTGATCTGCAGGATGGGGATGGGATGGATTGCACTCTTAGCAAGTTTGCAGATGACAGTAAGCTATGGGGAATGGTAGATATGCTGGAGGGTAGAGATCTAGACAAATTGGAGAATTGGGCCCCAAACAATCTGATGAGATTCAAGAAAGACAAGTGTAGAATCTTTCACTTAAGATTTAAGAACCCCATCCATGGCTACAGACTGGGGACTGACTGGCTGCACAGCAATTCAGCAGAAAAGGATTTGGGGACCCTTACAGTGGACAAGAAGCTGGATATAAGTCAATAGTGTGGCTTAATGCCAAGAAGGCTAATAGCATATTGGGCTGTATTAATAGGAGCACTGCCAACAGATTAAGGGAAATGATTATTCCCCTCTATTCAGCATTGGTGAGGCCACATTTAGAGTACTGTGTCCAGTTTTTGACTTCCCCATTACAGAAAGGGTGTAGACTAATTGGAGAGAGTCTAGCAGAGGGCATCAAAATGATTAGGAGGCTGGAGCACATGATTTATGAGAGGCTGAGGGAACTAGTCTTGTTAATCTGCAGAAGAGAAGAATGAGGGGGAATTTGATAATATGCTTCAACTGCCTGAAAAAGGGTTCCAGGGAGGATGGAGCTAGGCTGTTTTTAGTGGTAGTAGATAACAGAAATAGAGGCAATGGCTCAGGTTGTAGCTGGAGAGATCTAGGTTGGATATTAGCAAAATCTTGTTTTCCCTTGGAGGGTGGTAAAACACTGGAATAGGTTACTGAGGTAGGCAGTGGAATCCCCATCCTTATTGGTTTTTAAGGTGTGGCTTTGCAAAGATGGGGTGATTTATTTGGGGTTGGTTCTGCTGTGAATAGGGGGTTGAATTAGATGACCTCCTGATGTCCCTTCCATCCCCAATCTTCAACATTTCTATGATTCTCTCCTCATTCCCTTCTGTTTGTTTTTGGCTCTTGGAATTTACACCTTAGTCTTTAGGTAGAGGATGAAACCTGTCTCTTAGAAACACAAACGGAACACTGGACTTCACTGAGATTAGGATTGGCCCCCAGACCCTAGGGAGTCATTCTGTTCTTCCTTTTGTGAATGCTGATCAGCCAGTCAGTCTGTTGCTGGCCAGGCTGCCAAACCTTCATTCTTCAGTTGGAGGTTGCGGAAGAAGAGGAGGAACAGTAGCACTACATGTATGTGTGAGTGTGGAATTAAATACAGCATGGGTGAGAGCCTGCATGTTATCTTAAAGGGGAATAAAAGTTGATGAATGATTTAGGCAAAAATGTCGGGGGGAGGGGGCACTGGCTTGGGATACAATACTTTTTCAAGTGTCTAGACTGACTCACTTGGTAAAGCTGGGCACCCAAAAATGGATGCAGGGTCCGCTTTTGAAGTGTTTGGCTTTACTGATGAAGAAGATGGCATCACTTCAGGCCAGAGTCCCAGTCCAGGAAGGGTGTGTTTGGTAAGTCGTATGCACAGAGGCAAGTTAGTCGTTACATATGAGAGGCCTGTGCCTAGGGCTTATGCCTGGCATGGGGTCTTGCCTCAGCCCCTAGCATCTAGACCACAGTCATCCAGCCAGTGTCCCCTTTCAGCTATGTGGGATAATGCTGGACTGAAAGGTCGGATCTCTTCAGAGTGAAGTGCTATCAGCATGATAACAGTGGAGACTCCAGTGGCAAATATTCTGGTCCTTTTTTTTACATAGTTATTTGTTTTGAAAAAACAAAGATAAGATGGATTGCTGGAAGACGTGACATCAGATTTGATTTTATTTTTTTAAGAAATGGGAAGAGACCACTTGGAGTAAACCAGTTTAGCTTATCTTAAAATCACCATTTGTTTTTCATCAAAACCTTAAATCCAGTCAGCCTGATTCACCACTAATTGACATCAGTTTATTTATGTACTAAGTCCGTGGAGTGACTCTTGGTGGAATTTGGTAAAGGTGAGATCAGAATTAGGCCCATTTTTCATTCTTCATTTAACTCAGGTAGGGATTTTATTTCCAGTGGAAAGATTTAACATTTCATAGAAACTGAAAGGGACCATAAGAGGTCATTGAGTCCAGTCCCCTGCACTCATGGCAGGACCAAGTACCCTCTTAAACCATCCCTGACAGGTGTTTGTCTAACATGCTCTTGAAAACTTCCAATGTTGGAGATTCCACAACCTGCCTAGGCAACTTATTCCAATCACCCTGACAGTTAGGAATTTTTTCCTAATGTCCAACCTAAACCTCCCTTGCCATAATTTAAGCCCATTGCTTCTTGTCCCATCATCGGCAGTTAAGGAGAATAATTTTCTCCCTCCTCCTTGTAACAACCTTTTAGGTACTTGAAAACAGTTATCATGTCCCCTCTGAGTCTCCTCTTTTCCAGACTGAACAAACCCAGCTCTTTCAATTATCCCGCATAAGTCAAGTGTTCTGGACCTTTAATTATTCTTCTTGCTCTTCTCTGGACTTTCTCCAATTTTCCCATATTTTCCTGAAATGAGGGGCCCAGAACTGGACACAGTACTCCAATTGAGGCCTCATCAGGGCGGAGTAGAGCAGAAGAATTACTTCTCATGTCTTACTTACAATACTCCTGTTAATACATCCCAGAATGGTGATTGTTCTTTTTTCCTTTTTTCTTTTTGCAACAGTGTATCAGTGTTGACTCTTTTATCAGTATAAAACAATTCTTTCAAAGACTCTTATATAATACAAATTTCTCCATTCCATTGCTTCACATTATTAATTCCCTCAGAAATGTGAATGATCATTATTGACTTTGTCTTCTCCCTCCCTAATTTTGAAAGCACAGAAATCTCCTGGATTTTAGGGAGAATAACACCAACTTCCTAAATGGTGAAGAAAACAACAACATGTAAAAATAAAAAGAAACCCGCACATTTTCTTGTACTGCTTCAAAGCTAAAATTAAAATTAGAGTCGGTCAAAACCTTCAGAATTTCAAGTTTTCAAATTGTTTTTGTCAAATTTGCATATAGAATTTCCCTCACCCCCAAAACATATATTTCTTGAGAAGCTATAAAGAGGGCTCAAAGCTTTCCAAATCATGAGGATTTTTTTGTCTACATACTGATTTTTTTTTATTACCCCTTGCCACAGTACTGACAATGATTTTTAACTAACTTCTTACCAACTAGTTCAAGTATTAAAGTACTCAAAATCAGGAAATACTATCATTTAAGGATACCATTGCTGCAGTGAAAAGAAAAAGGAAAGAGAAGATGTTTGGTTTAGAGAGATTGAGGCCCATGCTCTCAAAGGCTATGTCTACACTTGCTAAAATTAGTTCGAATTAGTTAGTTCGAACTAACTAACTAATTCGAACTAATTTTAGTTAGTTCAAATTAGCTTAATTCGAACTAGCATGGCCAAACTGGAACGTAAATTCGAACTAAGCAAGCACTTGTTTAGTTCGAATTAACGATCCCCATTCATTTCAATGGCCGGTTAATTCAAACTAAGAAATTAGTTCAAATTAACATGGCCACATTGGTTAATTCGAACTAGTTAGTTCGAATTAACCCCTTACTTCAAATACCCTATTTGAACTCATTATTTTGAATTAAGGAAGCCCTTAATTCGAACTAACTAAAGCCTAGTGCAGCCATGGCGTTAGTGAGTTCGAATTAAGCGTCCTTAATTCAAACTAACTTGCCAGTGCAGACATAGCCAAAGGTATTTTGGTAGATAAAATCCTATTGATTTCACTGGAAGCTAGATGCCTAAACACCTTTGAGAATCTGGGCCTAAATGTTTTTCTAACTATTCCAGCAAATCTTATAATTCTTTGATCCTGGTTCTATGCTAAGGTCTCCCCAGCTCAACTGTAGAATCTGCTGAGTAATTTATAAACTAGACTTGGTGTCTCTCATATAGGCATCCTGTACTGAAATGTGCTTAGGTGACACAAATTCTTTGATGTGAAGTTATGTGGCCTATTGAATTCACCCAATCTAGAAATATTATAATTGAATATACTGAATTGAGATACTAACAGATTGGTCTCACTTATCAACAAAATGTGCCAAAATCATGATAGTTGGCTTGATATGTGAACATTTGATTCTTCATTTCTAGATCTTGCATGGTTATCCAGGTTTTACAATGGAGTAGACAACTCTTAAGATGAATTTAAAAATGGGTAGTAAACGTATAATGAGGATGTTTGAAAGTGTGAACTTCAATCATTTTTTTTAAGTTAAGAATCGGTAAACCAATTTTCCACAAACTTGTCTTGATGCTTCAGTATCAATTAGATCTATAACATGGGTCAAAATTGAAGTGTCTCAATTCAGATTCTTTTCAACTCTATGACTGGAAATTTTGTATTTTAGAAACATGAATATAGTTCATTTTCTCCATGTTCACATAATTCAAAATGGGATCAAAAGAACTTTCCATTTACTTTCCAAAGAAAAAGAAAAATAATTGGACTAAGACCAAACATAAACATTTCAGGCCATGAGAAGTTTCTTAGTGAAATCTCTTAGAAATTGATTGATGAAGATTAGAATGTAAACTTCATTTTAAATTTATCTGTAACAAAAATTGCCCATAGGTAATAAATAAATAGAACAATAAATTAAATACATAAAAAGAATTCTTTGAGACCCAAAATAATTAAGGGATTATGTGTGCAGAATTAAAAATGATAGACAAAGATTGTCCACAGGAATTGGGAAAACCTTTTATTCATCAACAACCAACTTCAAATATTAACCCTGTCAGTTTCAGCAGTTAACTTTATTGGAGAGTAAAATGGAGTAAAGATTGAGTTTCAATAACACATTGATAGCTGGGAAAATGAGACCCTTAAATCAAGTTTTGGCAGGGAATTCAAGAAGGAACTTATGTTGAGAAATTTTGGTTTTATGCCATTCATTTAGGCTATGTCTACCCTTGAAAGTTAGGTCGACTTAAGGAGGCTTAAGTCAACCTAACTTAGTCCATGTCCACACTAGGCTTTCATTAAGTCAATAAGTTGACTTAATAAATACTATCGTTTAGGTCATCTTACGGGGCTTCCTTAAGTCGACTTAATAAATACCACTGTTTAGGTCAACTTGACAGCTAAGTTGATTTGTTAAGTCGACCTAAACCCGATGTGGACATCCTAGGTTGACTTAGTTCTCTAAGTCAATGTAGGGCTGGGGACAGGGGAGCCATGGCTCCCTTCTTCCCAGGAACCCTCGGGGTCCCGAGAAGAAGGCAGCCACAGCTGCCCTCTCCCTGGGACCCGTGAGGGTCCTGGCAAGAAAGCAGCTGCCCTCTCCCTGGGACCCGGGTCCCGGCCAGAAGGGAACCACAAACTGGGCTCCCTTTTCTGGGACTAGAGCGGTCCGGCCAGAAGGGAGGCCCACTCTCTTCTTCCCGGATCCCCGGGTCCGGGCAAGAAGGGAGCTGCCAGCACTCTGTTGACAGGGCATCCCCAAGGTTCCCCTGTTAGCGGAGAATGGAAAAGGCAGCTGCCTTTCCCGCACTTCACTGGCAGGGGAGCCTCAGGGATCCCCTGTCAGCTGAAGCATGGCAGCTACCTTCCCCCACACTCCGCTGACAGGGGAACCTCGGGGATCCCGTCAGCTGGAGCGCGGGGAAGGCAGCTGCCATGATCCAGCTGACAGTGTCAGCTGGAGCATGGCCACTGCCTTCCCTGCGCTCCACTGACAGGGGAACCTTGGGGATCCCCTGTCAGTGGAGAGCTGGTGGCTCCATCCTTGCCTGGACCGTGGGTCCGGGGAGAAGAGAGCGGGACTCCCGGAAAAAAGGGAATCTGTGTTCCCTTCTCTCCATCCCATGTGGGGGTCTTGGCAAGAAGGGAGCGCCGGTTCCCACCCGAGTGTCTCCCTTCTGCCGGGAAGCAGCAGGTCCCCACAAGAAAGGAGCTGCGGGTCCGGCAAGAGGGGACCTGTGGGTCCTTTCTGCCGGGGACCGCGGATCCCTAAAAGGGAGCTGCCTCTATGTCCACACTTAAAAAATTAAGTCGTCTTGTTAAGTCAACTTAACAGAATCGACTTAACTTTTTAAGTGTAGATATAGCCTTAGAGTTTATGGGGGGAACAATGGTGAGCTCAACAATTTTAAGCATTTTTAAAGCTCTACTTTTGCACTTCAAACATTCTTCCCAGCTTAGAACCAATGGTAGCCTTCCCATTGTCTTTGAGGAGCTTTGGATCAGGTCAATAGTTTTTCAAGACCAGATGTCTTCTTTGCTTCCCTGGTGTCTTCTCTAATGCCCTTAGTTCATCAAACTGCTTGAACCTGTGCCCATCTTAAGCATGTGAGTAGACCCACTGAAAAAAAAAAACACAACAAGATACTTAAGAGCCTTATTGAATCAGGGCTTAAGATACTAAGATCTGTAGAGCAGGATCCAACACAGCACACCCTGTACCAGATAAGAGTCTAATCACCTGCACCACAGACAGTTTCTACAGAGGAGAACTCTTTTTCCATGGGATGGTGCCCAGTGGGAAGAAGAGCATAAGAAGATCCTTATGCAATAACAGCACACTCTTCCCAGGCCATAACATCCTCCTGATGAGAAGATGGACAATACTCACCCACTGTAAGTCTAACAAGTGCCTTACAGTGTAATAGCATCACCTTTTGCAAGGCAATAAGGGTATGTCTATACTAGCAACTTAGGTCAACTTAAGGACTCTGCGTCCACACCTGGCTTTCATTAAGTTGACTTAAGCGCTTCCTTAAGTTGTCTTAATAACTTCCCATCTTTAGGTTGACTTAAGGCTTAAGTTGATTTGTTAAGTCGACTTAAAACTGGTATGGATGCCCTCAGTTGACCTAATGTCCTAAGTCAACCTAAGCAGGATGGGCTAGGGAGAAGGGAGCCACGATCCCGTCTCAGCAGGAAGTCACGGCTCCCTTTTCTTGGGGGAGCCGTGGCTCCCTTCTCCCCAGGGAGAGCGGTAGCTCCCTTCTGCCAGGGGGGGGGAGCCCGGGCTCCCTTCTCTCCAGGAGCCACGGCGCCCTTCTGTTGGGGAGCCACGGTTCCCTTCCCTTGAGCTGCAGCTCCCGCAAGCCACAGCTCTCTGTTGACCTAGCACCTGCGTGTGTGGACGCAGGCAGTCGACTTAAGTTTTTAGTGTAGACGCTATAAGTCGACTTAACAGAATCGACTTAGCTTTTCTAGTGTAGACATACCCTAATAGCCTTTCTGAGAGATGATGATCTATACTACACATAGTGTCCGGATGGTGGTGGGTGGTGGGGTCTAACGTGTCCAGATGGTGGGGGAGGAGGTCTAACAAGGACCTTAAATGGTAACAGTACTGTCTTAGGCAGTAATATTCTTTCTGTAGGATGGTGACCAGCCCTACATGCTGTGGTCCAGATGAGAGCTAACAACTGTTACTTTATACAAGTAACAGTATCATTTTTTTTTATTTTGTATTTAGTGCCTCTTTGAATATAACCTAGTGTCTTATTTTAATTTTTTCTTGAAGTTGTGCCATGGGGTGATTCTTTTAATAAACAAAGGCATTTAGGAACTAAAACTATTGAATAGCTTAGGTTCCAAATGTACTTTTGAATATGGCATATTTTACCATTTTACCACTTGTCTTTCTGCCTATCTGTAAATTTCCTGCCATACTGTTGCTGCTAGAGAAGTCAATAGATTTTCTGTATTTAATTTTTCATTACTATGCCTAAAACATTAGAGGGACATCTTTCAATGGTAAATAATAAATAATCCTAAGCAAATTCTTCCTCCCCAGCTATCATCAGATGTGTTCTCTCTCTCATTTGCCCTTTTCAGAATAATTTCTTGACTCTTGACATCAAATTTGTTAAACAATCACCAACTCAGCAAGTAATATGTTAGCACAAAAAACCCTAGTCTAAGGACATAAATATGAGCATGTATAATAATTTTTGCACCTCGTAATGTGTGTTACTTTAACAAAGTCCCAAGCTGTGTATTACTCAGAAGCATCAAGAACTTTCAAAAGCTTACATTCAGATTCTTTTCTCTATTTGGATCAGAATGATTTTTAAATTTCTTTTATATGTGGTAGGTATAAAAAGAGCTTGAACAAATGGTTTATACAGACGATGTATGTCTAAGACACTATGTATTAAGATGTGTTGTCAAAGGGACAAAGACGACTTGCAGTGCTTTCTCGTGCAGCTGAAACCAGAATGTTAAGTTGATGTCATCCAGACCAGAGCTAGATTCCTCCTAAATTCCCAATACCAGCAGCAAGGTAAACAGCATAATCCTGTTAGGTATTCCTATTTCCACAAGGGAGAGGTTGAACAGCCAACGACTATTAATCTGGCCCATGCCTTTAGAACTGTGGCTGGCATTCTCTGAAGTATGATACAGGGAGGCTTTAGTGTCAGCACAATATATCTCCACCAATGAGTCTTTGCCTGGATCCCACTCTTAGGGAATTTGAGACACTGAATGTGAAATAGGACCTGGGATGTGGGGAGAAAAAAGGGGTGACAGATACAGACAACACTTTAAAAATCAACAGATGGTTGGTGGATCCTTCCCAGAGGAGGAATCTTAGAGGGAATTATGGAGGCAAAAGAAGACCATATTTCTGTTACACACACAAGAATATTCACATAAGAGGTGAGTTAATGTATCTTTCTTTGTGTCCTGCACTAAAAGCTAAATGATGACTTCCCCTGTGCAGATGCACCAGAAACCCCCAGTGCACCCATGAACAGGCTATGCGTTATCTGCTTCTAGCGCTGTGGGCAAATGGGGTGTGGGGTTGACTGACTTGGTGGGATAAGCATCTTGGGTTCTATGATGAATGTGCTGAGGGAGCATTGGCTACACCTGTTGGACAGATGCAACCAGTTGTGCCCTCTTCCTATACTGTCCAGTCCTCTGCAGGGATTGTGCCCTTTTAAAGATCTAATAATTCCATAAATTACAGCTTGGGCAGGGAGCCTCCTTGTCCTCACAAGAGCCATAACTGAGCCTTAAATTGATATTTCATATTGGATTAGAAAAGTCCATGAAATGAAACGATTATTGGCAACTTTAGAGCTTTTGACTTAGTGAATCATTCTAATTATGTTACTAGAAGGGAGTGGAGCTTGGCAGCGACACGGATGGAAATGATTTAATGGAGAGACTCCTTTAAAAGAACTGTTTTGATTTCCCCCTCCTCCCCTTCCTGAACCCGCAGTCGCTACGATACACTGAACACTTGAGTTCTCCTTTGATTTCTCCATAACATGTTCCCAAATTTATTTATAAAAAGAGTTCAACTTTTAGGGGCTGGAGAGCAGCCATCTTCATAGGCAGCAGCAAATCCTTGATGCTCATTGCCACTGCATCACCACTGGAAGATGGAGGACTATCCTCTTCTCAGCTCCTAAGTCTATGGGCTGGACCCACCCATCCCAAAGTGGTTATTTCAATATATAGAAATTCTAAAGGGGGCACCCATTCATAGACTCTAGGTGCCCTGGAAACAATTTGAAAATATAAGGATAGTCTTTTAAGGTAATCCCCTCAAAGCAATTCTTCCTCCCTGCAATTACTTTCACTCTGATCCTCACAATCCTTTCCAATACCTGCAGAGAATGGTCAGATGAAAAATAGTTGGTGGCTACAATCTTTTCAGGCTCCAGAATTTAGGCAGGGTCCGGTGACTTTATGATGTGCTATTCCAAAAAGACTTTTGACTACGCCCTGAACACCAACGGGGGAAAAAAATCAAAACAAGATAAAGACACTCTGCTAGAGAGAGGAAGAGAGCACAAACAGATGACATTTGCTTAATTAATTAATAAAATAATAATAATAATACCTAGCTCGTCTCTAGCACTTTTTTGCCAGTAAATTCAAAGTGTTTTATCAAGAAAAGTACTACCATTATCCCCATTTTAAAGGAGGGAAAACTGAGACTCAGAGTGGAGGGAAACTAGTGGAAGGTGATCAGATACTGTGGTGATGAGTGCAGGATAAGAACCTATATAAAAAAGAATATATACAAGTTGACAGATTTTCACAAATTAAAGGACCAGATACTGAGCTGGTGTACACTGGGTTAGCAGTCAATGGAATGACACCAGTTTGCATCAGCAGATGATCTAGTCCTTTAACTTGTAACTTAGGAGTTGTAAAAGAGGAGCACATGAATTTCACACTGAACCAGACTTACCCATTAAGGACAGTATCCTGCTTCTGACAGCAGCTAGGACCAAACACTTCAGAAGAAGGTGTAGGAACCCTGTATCAGGCAGATATAAGATAATCGGTCCCCCACATTAGGTCTCATCCTGATCTCTAAGGGTGTATCTACACTGGAAAGAGAAACCTTGGATGCTGAGTCTCAGAGCTCAGGTCAACTGATCTGGATTCAGGCTGGGAAATGAAATGCAGCAGTGCAGACGTTCCTGCTTGGGTTGGAGCCCAGATCCTAAAAACTGCTGAGGAGGAGGGTCTCAGGATGCGTCTACACTTACAAGTTAGGTTGACTTAAGGAGACTTAAGTTGATCTAAACTACTCCGCGTTCACACTGGGCTTTCCTTAAGTCAACTTAAGCATTTCCTTAAGTTGACTTAAGGAAAAATTAAGTCGACTTAACACCTTGATTTAGGTTGACTTAATGCTTAAATCGACCTTATTAGATCGACTTAAGCCAGTCTGGACGAGGATTAGCGCCTAAGTCGACTTAAAGTGTTAAATTGACTTAATAAGGTCGAAAAGGGGCTATGTCAACACTAGAAAAGTTGTCGACTTAAGGAAACTATAGTGTGGATGCAGAGTAAATTAAGTCGACTTAAGCCTGCTTAAGTCGACTTAATTTACAAGTGTAGACGCACCCTAGGAGTGTGGGGAAGCATTGGAATGGGTTACCTAGGGAGGTGGTGGAATCTCTGTCTTTGAAGATGTTTTACGTCTGGTTAGACAATACCCTGGCTGGGATGATTTAGTGGGAATGGTCCTGCTTTTAGCAGGGGGTTGGAGTAGATGACCTCATGAGGTCCCTTCCAACCCTATGATTCTATGATTCTATATTATGTCAACTTGATAGCTTTCTTTTACAGGGTGACAAGCTTTGTGAATGGGAGGAAGCAATAGATGTGGTATATCTTGACTTTAGTAAGACTTTTGATACTGCCTCATATGACCATCTCAAAAAAAAAAAAAAAAAATTAGGGACATAGAGCCTAAATGGAACTACTATAAGGTGGGTGCATAACTGGTTGGAAAACTAGCCCCACAGAGTAGTTGTGAGCAGATCACTGTCAAGTTGGAAGGGTATATCGGATGGGTCCTGCGGGGATCAATTCTGGGTCCAGTTCTGTTCAATATCTTCATGAATAATTTAACCATAGGATAGTACACATAAAGTTGGCAGGTGATACCCAGCTGGGAGCGGTTGCAAGTGTTTTGAAGGCTAGGATTAAAATTCAGAATGATTTGGACAAAATGGAGAAATGGACTGAAGTAAAGAGGATGAAATTCAATACATATAAATGCAAAGTACTCCACTTAGGAAGGAACAATCAGTTGCACACATACAAAATAAGAAATGACCGCCCAAGAAGGAGTACTGCAGAAAGGGATCTGGGTGTCATAGTGGATCACAAGCTAAATATGAGTCAACAGTGTAATACCATTGCAAAAAAGAAAAAAAAAGAAAAAAAAAAGAAAAACAAACATCATTTTTGGACATATTAACAAGAGTGTTGTAAGCGAAACAAAAGAAGTAATTCGTCTGCTTTACTCCACCCTGATCAGGCCACATTTGGAGTATTGTGTCCAATTCTGGGTGCCACATTTCAGGAAGGATGTGGATAAATTGTAGAAAGTCCTGCGAACAACAACAAAAATTATTAAAGGCCTAGAAAATATGACATATGAAGGAAGATTGAAAAAACTGGGTTTGTTTAGTCTGGAGAAGAGAACTGAGGAGGAACGTTACTGTTTTCAAGTACATAAAAAATTATTACAAGAAGGGGGGAGAAACGTTGTTCCTGTTAATTTCTGAGGATAGGACAAGAGGCAATGGGTTTAAATTGAAGCAAGAGCAGTTTAGGTTGGACACCAAAAAAACTTCCTAACTGTCATAGTAGTTAAACACTGCAATAAATTGCCTAAGGACATCGCAGAATCTCCATCCCTGGAGATTTTTAAGAGCAAGTTGGACAGACATCAGTCAGGGATGGTCTTGATAGAAAATAATCCTTGATTCTTCAGTGAATGAAGGGAATTGGATTAGAAAATATCCCGAGGTCCCATCTAGTTCTCTAATTCATTATTTTATATACTTTATCCTAGTGCCTCTTATTTGTTGCCTTTCCAAAATAAACTAGTCCAAGTTTCGCTTTCCAAATAATGAGATAAAATGTTTATAGTGGGAAAAATAGTTTGCGAGGCAATGACCGACAGAAGCTTTGAGGCAGAAATGTCTTCTGTTCCTTACATGGGATAAAATGTATTTTGCTTGTTTTACTTTTTAATCTAAATGAATCTCAGCAGGTGAGGTGAAGGGGGGAATTGGTTTGAATGACAAGAAACTAAGTTAATGGATCCAATTTAGTGAAGTCAAAAAGCCAACCAAGAAGCTCTGAAAATCTTGAACTTCACTAGGTTTATGGAGACTTGCTATTGTTGCTAATTGGGCATTCACAGCTGTGAGATAGCTGTGGCATCTGGATACGGGATGACAGAGGGATATGAGGAATATATAAGATACCTGCAGAATAGACATTTTCCTTCCTTCTGACAGGTTTCTCTGGAATTTGTAGCTGAGAAATTCCCCAGGCTTACTATGATCCAGTTTGTTACGGAAGGTTTCTATGGAATATTTTTTAAAGTAATTTGTAACTGTTGCTCCATTTTCTAAAGTTAATACAGTCCAGCAAGGTTACCATTGTTCTATTTGTTTTCTTAATAGCTCTTCTGTGCTCTTCTGTGTATAATGAGTCATGCCCGTTGGCAGCGGGGCGTCTTATGTTTCTTGTTACAGTGCAAACCTTGTTGATTAGAAACAAACACAGACCTTTGGGATTTGTCCTATTCAACAGCTATCCCAAAGCAAGGGGAATACTTTCCTATGAACATTCACACGACACTTGCTCATTTGCACAAACGGAGCCATGAAGGCCATCACCTCACACCTAGAACACAAACACATAGCATACTGTAGCAACACCCTTTAAGAAATAGCCTCATGTTATTGATGGTAAGCAGAAAAACTATTTCAGAGAGATCCTAAAGCTGAAATAATGTCTCTTGGAACACCATGGTGGACAGCTACTGTGGTATGTAGGATGATAAAAGTGAAATAGTCAGTCTTTTCTGTGCCCCATTCAACAATGTAGAGGGTAGCTAGCACCAGCACTTCTTGATTTGTGTGGTCTTTTGCTCCAAGGAGCAAAAAATCCCACACAGTGCCCCACCCTGTTGCTGGAAGCTTTATATTTTCCCTTTTCTCCTTATGCTCCCATACAAGGGAAAGCACAATATGGACAACAGAGTTAGTTCAGTCTAGCAAGGCATGTTATATTTATTATTCGTTGAGTGTCAGCAGTGCACTTGTTATTACACAGGACTCGGAGGAAGACTTTAAGAAGTGCCTAATTACCACCAGAGATCCCAGGTGATTAGAAGGTAATCATCCACCAAAGCCATGCAGAACTTTTATTCATATTAAGTATAAAAATACTTCCTTGGGAAAGGGTCTATAGAGAGTAATTATGGTTTAGAAATATTTCTGAGATCTGGTGATCTCCTTTTGAGGACATAGGAAACCAACTGGGCCTGGTCACACTGATGTTTGATCACATCCTCTCAGAAAGCATCTTAGGCCAAGTTAGGCTGCTCCTTGAGATAGTTTGAGGTGTCTCATTTTCAGGAAAATACCTAGCAGAGAAAGAGGTAAGTAAAGAAATGGGAGGATAATACCTTGAACTGCTATCAGACACAGGTGCATTAACATGAATAAGTAGCATATACACCTCCATTTATAAGGGGGTTTGTCAGGGGACAGTGAGCAGGAGATTAATTTCAATCCAGATCAGTTTATCCTCAGGTGGTCCAGAGAAGGGCTAACAAAGTGGCGGCTGTGACTTTCTTCAGGTCAACAAGACAGACTTGTTGCAAACCAGAGCTGAATGCCACCTCCTGAACATGCAAGCACTTATTTGCTCATTTTGCTTCACAGAGATTGCAAATATCTATCCCAAGCCAGCAGATGATGTGGCTTGTCTCTTCCAGAATAAACCTGCTCCTGACTTGGATAAATTCAGGATGTCCTCAAGGCAGAAGCATCACAAGAGTAGCCTGTCTGGTGGTAAGATTTATTTCAATGGGTGAGCAGTTATTAGGACTAGATCATTTCTAACCCATGGACAGTTTTACACAGTAAAATTTTTAAATGCCGCTAATAGTGATACCCATATGATTTTTAATTCCCTTTATTTGCAGTATACCCTCCTGAAAACTTTGTAGTACATCTTACCCTACAGACCTGATATTATTCCCATTGCATTCAGTGAGAGTAGGATCATATTCTTTTACCTTTCGAGTGTTCTGCTGCCGAGGAGAGACTAGCAGATTGAATTATGGAAGAGCAATGCAGGTTCCCTTAGCAAAAGAGGTAGATTTTTTCAGTCAGTATTTAGACTCCAGAGTTTATTATGCTCCAAATTCTAGCAGTTACAAAGCAGGGTTATGCCTGTAGAAGACAGAGTGACAAATAGTGGAAAAGTTCCATAGCCAATTTATTAGGGAGTCCCTAATGGGAAGGCCCACACCCTTTGCCTTGGCTCTTCCCCCCACTCCAACATGTCTCATTCCACCCTATTATCCACACCTTTCAGTTCCCCCTTCCTGACCTCTTTTCTTCCCATTGCATCAGTCACCCTTCCCTAACACTTCTCTTTCCCTCCACCATTACCTATCAATCTCTCTTCCCCTCAGCTTGTCTTCCCTCCCCAGCTACACCCTGCCCCATCCACAGAACCTCCCAATCTGCTGTTTGCCCCCTCCCTGAGATTTATCAATTTGCCTTCTCATTCCTTCAGACCTTAGAAGCTTCTCCATTCTTTTCTGTTTGCCCCTCTCCTCAGAATGCAAACAAGAAGTACTTGAATAAGGCACCAAGTTATATGGGGTTTTATTTGTCAGAATAAGTAAATTTAATCTTCACTAATTAAACTCAGGTAACAAAGGCTTGTTGCAAAGGTCCTAATAAAATTTGGACCTCACATGAGGAACACCCCTCAGTGGGAGAGAGAGATTAAATGTGTCAATGCTTTCTGTTTCCTCTCTTCCCTGAATATAATGTGAGTATTGTAACATTCATCTGATGCTTCATAGAGCAGATGACCCAGCCACCAGGTGTAGCATTGTCTAGATCTGGGTGACTTTTTTTTTTTTTTTTTTAAATCACTGTTTAGATGACATTTTTTACTGAAATTTTGAAGGGGAAAATGAGTGGATGTTTTGGATAATCATACTGCTTTGTGACAGACTCTTGAGATGGTTGAAAAGTTTCAAAATTTAAAGAAATAGACTTTTGTTGTTTTGGTGAAAATTCCATTCCATTTTTCAACCAGCTGTGGAGCGCACACTATTCAATATCAAAGCTAGAAATGGGGTCAGTGCAAAATTCAAGATGAACCCCTTATTTTATTTTTAGGTCATAAGCGGGACTAAAAATCTGGCACTGAATGTTCCTGAAGTTGTAGTTTCCCTTTATGGAACAGTCCTACAGAATGTAATCAGAAATGACAACATTTGTATGAGTGTTTTGCACTATCATATAGCACTAAACAGTGAATTATACCTCTCTTATAGATGGTTAAAATACCATAAAAAGGACTTTATTCTCTGTTATATTATATGGGCTTGTAGAGTAATTTCTAGAAAAATCTACTACATTGCTATAGAAAGCTATTAATTAATTCCTATTAAATTCTGTAAGACTATATGAATCTATAGAAATTGAAATGAGGTCCCAGACTTTCCCAAATTTTAGGGTGTTAAAACTAGACCTATTATAAATTAGAGCCGCAAACTAACATTCATGACTGTACAGTGTCTTTCATGGTAGATAAAATAGGGAATTGAGTAGTGATAAATATAAAGGATGATTCTTTATTCAGTATGCTAGAAGCAGACAGAAATGTGTCACTCTCCTCTGGTTCTCTTGTTCCCAGACAGCCTAAATGTGGCCACTGCTGACTAATCTTACTTCACAGGACACTCAAAGGTCCTGGCTTGGGCAGAATAGTTATTCAAAGTGACTCTTGACTATAATACAACACCCACATCCAGACTTTTTTAATGGGATCATGGCTACCAAAGGCACAGGGAACTGACACAGAAATGAGAAAGTCTCACATTCCATGCAGTAGTAGAGAACAGAGACTCCGCAGCCATATGCTCCAATCCAGTTCATTAAACCTTTCCTGATCGTTAAACCTGTGCATTTATTTCATCACACACATCTGTTAGTTAATCTGGTTCTTGACAAGGGAATTGTATTATAGCATGGGAAATCTACACACTGCGCCCATCATTGCTGTGGTACTAGGGAAAAAGGAAGTCTCCATATATTATCAGTTGTTTTAAATAACATATACAAGATAGCTCTGGTGATTCTGGAATAATTAATGAAGAGAACTGTGGCTGTGGTGGGAGGGCTGACTGAATGACTTTGGTCTCTGACAGTGACATACAATTTGGAGTTTATAGGATGAAATAATTGCATGTGCCCCAGGCTGCGCATTTATTTATTATTGAGTTTTAAGACATAACAAATCTGGCACTAACCCTTTGATAAATCTCTTCCTGAATGTGAGCCCTGAAATAGGAAAAGGAAAGGATTAGCTAGAAACCCCAAATTAATTAAAAGGTGCTGAAGAAACCATTTTATTGCTAAGCAATTAAACTAAGCAGAAGCACTGCAATTTTTTCTTTTAAAAAACCAGCAACCACAACACCTGCTGCTCTGAACCTTTCTTAAAAGGAGGCAAGCAAGCCCAGATCTGAACACGTGACAAAAAGAGACAGAGAATGCAACTGCAAGTTAATAATCGGTATCGGTATTATAAATCATCCAGTAAAACATGTGTGGTTTTTCACTCTGCTGATGACAACACCGATCTTGTGCTAGCTGAACTTAGAAAGCAATACTCATGACATCGCTATAAAGAACCCATTCAAGACCCCTTCACTGCTGTCAATTACTATTGGCTTTTTTTTTTCCCTTTTCTTCCTTGAGGCAAAAAACTGTGTTGTGAGGGATTCAAGAAAGCACATGCCACAGGAATGTGAGCCATCCTCCAGGCAAATAACTTGGTAAACCCCAAATATCAGACTTTCCAAAGCAAACTATAGTGTCTCTTTGCAGCTCTGCTATATATTCACAAGCCTAACTCCCTTCACCCACCTTGAAGAGCCCAGCCTGAGGGAGTGCTCAGATGCTCTGCTGATCGGACCCAGAGAGAAAGATTTCATGGATCTGTGGAAAAACCCTAACACTAGCAAATACTCATTATTCAAGAAGCAATTCTATGACCAAAACTGTTCAGGGCAGAGCAAGTAAGGCAGAAAGCCTGGTCTATCTCTCTCTATTATTTGCATGGATCCACCTCCACTTAGCCTGTTAGCTCTTCAGGTCAGGGCCTGCCTTTTTGTTTTGTGTTTCACAGTGCCCAGCTCATTATTTGGTTCTGGTCATGACCATCATACTTGGATACTACAAATAATAATACTATGATAGCGCTTCCTTTAGAAGGCACCTGATTTTAGGGGTAAGGCCCCCTGGATTGAGCTCTACGAACAGATTTGTCAGGCAGCAAAATTATTTTCCCATGCCAGCTAATTAGAAAAGAACCCTAAGCCCCTTTCCTCAGAGAAAAGCTCATCTGGAAGTTTTCCTCTCAAGTATAAGCCTAATTCCAGTGCTTGGTAATGGGGCATTATTAGTATTTACTATTTACATTGCAGTAGGGACTGGGAACATCCTCCATCATAAAGCAGGGCCCCACTGTTCAGTGCATGGTACAAAGAGAACAGCAGGACAGCTCCTGCTCCAAAGAGTTTACAATCCAAGCAATCATTTGTTTCTGCTGTTGAAGGTTTTAAGTTATGTCTTCTCTCTCCCAATACTTGCGTCGGGGGCCAGCAGGGGGCAATACAGTTACAACAATTCTTTTTCTTAAATTCATAGCTAATAGATGTGAAGGGGTTATTTTTTTAAAAGAAGGAGACATGGTCTGTGTTAGGTAACAAGGATATACTATTCCTGACCTCTTGAGTAGCAACAGGGATACTGACATCCTCTGTAAATTGCATGACCCAGGCTGAGGTATTACATCTCTAATAGCTGGGCTTTCCTATGCACCAAGCAAAGCAGCTTGCTAATAAAGCTAATTATTTTATTAGCTCAGCCTGATCTAATAAAAGCCAAGCCCAGAACAAGCAGTGTCTGTTTACCCCAAACCCCAGATTCCAGACACTTATCTGCACCCCAGTGCAAGAGAGCCAACGCATATAGATGGCACCTGAGCGTTAATGTATAAATGCCAATGTTAAATTCCAGATTTTCCACAGTTCAGTGTTTTATTGCAGCTACATCAAGAAGCCTTAGCAGTATTTGCTCTGCTAATCTGGAATACATTTAATGGCTATCAGATAACATGGTCATGCTGATTGCTAGGGGTTTTTGTCACCAGTCAGTGGAAGTGCAGATGGCCTGAGTGAGGCAGAAACGTAGCTATTTCATATTCAAAGGGAATTTTGATCAGAGCGGGAGTAATGGACTGAACACTTCTTTCATAGTGGGTATGGAGGGCGCTGACTCAGAGAAGTGAAATCTCTTTGTGGGAAGGGAGGTGTGACACTGGGGCCAAGAAGGGTTGAGCCTAACAGGCTGAAATAACCCCAGATCAACTACTGAGGACATGTTTAAAGGTATTAAAATGGCAATTAAAGCCAGTAATTGTAACTAGCTAAGATTCTGAAGTTAAATACTGCATTTTTAAGAGTTTGGCAGTAGATACATTTCTGTAATTACCCATCATCTTGCTAGTGAGGATTGATGAAACCAAGTAGCTCCTGTCTGTCATTATATTTTGTTAGTCAGAAATACGAGGAAGATATTGCATTCAAGTTCCATCTAAATGTTCACAGTACTATTTATTATTTCTCTTTGAAGATTAAGTAGTAAATACCTGTGAATAGATTGCCGTATGGTAATGCAGTTAGTTATTAGTGTGCATAAAAAATAGTTCCAAAGGGGTGGCCGTGTTAGTATACTTCAGCAAAATGAACAAGGAGTCCTGTGGCACTTTTAAAGACTAACACATTTATTTATCGCATGAGCTATCGTGGGAGAAAATCCCACTTCGTCAGATGCTTTGATGATGGGGAACTTAAAAATGGGAGGAAGTGTATGACATAGAATCGGGTCAGGCTGTAACAGCAAATCAAAGTACCTAGATGTTAAGATTCAAACACTGGGGAACAGTATGGCGAAGTGGGATTTTCTCCCAGGAAAGCTCATACGATAAATAAATTTGTTAATCTTAGAAGTGCCACAGGACCCCTTGTTTGTTTTTCATAAAAAATAGGAGATGTTACTTCATAGCCACAAGTAATTACCTATTATGCACTCAAGAATTGCCTGCTGTGGTATCTGCTGTCAAGAAAATAATAATAAATTTGCACAGATCAATTAAACACACTAAGGTCCTCATCCTGTTTATCTCAATCTGTCCAAGGATCACACAGTTGAAGATTGGATCGCAAGCTTGTTTTGGTTCTCCCTGCTATTTCTCATGGAAGGAATTATATAGACTCTGTACATGGGCTATTTAGTCTTCACTTCTCTGGACTGCATTTCGAACAAGGAAGCGTGTGGGTAACTTCCAGAGACTTTGCAAATTAAGAATTTTGCAACTCAGTTATCTCTTTTTGAAACTAACTTATGAACTTTATTTTAATCTGCGTATGTACATGAACTTTTAACCATTACTCTTTCCTTTTTTAAAAAATAAATATTAATTTTGTTAATAAACATTGGCTTTAAGCACGTATTTGGGTAAGAGCTGAAATATTCATTGACCTGGTTGGTAAGTTGTCCAGTCCTTTAGGAGTCGTAGAAAGGTGTTGTTTACATACGATAGACAAGATTTTCAGCAATCCCTATCTTATCTGGACTTGGCTGTCTGGATGCTAGTCATAGAGTTGGATGGCTTTTAGGAAACTGTGTTTTTAATCTTCTGAACAGTGATCAGAAGCTTGGTTGTTTGCTTGGTATATTTTATGTAACTTAAACCACCAGTATTCAGGGGTCTGCCTGCCTCATTCTGTGAAGTTTTGCCCTGTTGAAGCTGGCTCAGCATGGCTCCCCCTAGAGGACAAAGTCTTAGGAGGTCAAGCTCTGGGGATGAGGTTGCATCTGCTGCCCACTAGGAAGCTCTGCTGTGTAGGGGCTCCCTATTGCCTTGCTCACAGATAAGGTTGAGAGCCTGGGTGGGGGGCTGGTAGAGTCTTCAACTATGTGGATACTGTGGGAGGAGAGGGACACACCAGCCGAGAAGCCACTGCAAATAAGGAATGCAAATTGGCTCTGCTGCCATTCCTCAGTTATAGGGAAGAATGCTTCTTCTCCCCTACTCCTGAAGCTATGGAGTTATCCAGTTTTCCTGGTCACTTGGGATACACACTGGATAGGTTTCATCCTAGAGAAATTAGACAGCTGAATTAAACTGAAATGAGAGACTAAACAAAAATAAATAAAATTTTACAAAACAAATATACAATTAAAATGGATGGGGGGAGTATTAACATGGAAAGTAATTAAACTGTATAACTCACTGCCACAGGATACTGTTGAGACAGCTAGCTTAAAGAAAACTAGATATTTTAGGGTGTGAACTCATCATTAGTTGGGGGAAAGGAAGACTACTCTATGTATAATTTGATTGACCATAACATGAGAAAGGCAGGTGCTTTTTTTCCCCTCTGATGCTAATATCAGAATTCCTGTGGAATTTAGTGGAAGCCATAATTGACCCTAGGAGCAGAATTTGACCCTATTTTGAAACTATTTGGAATTTGGATAAATGAAGAGTTTAAGAGAAAGAGAGAGCAAACTGGGGTAGGAAAGTAAAGAAAAAATCTATAATAAGTGATCTGTGTTTTGATATTTACTTCTTTCCATTGAAACACCTGTATACAACTAAAACATATAGGCTATGTCTACACTTAGAAAGAGAAGCGGTCCCAGCCAGAAGGGAGCCCTGCTTTCTTCTCTCCGGACCCACAGGGTCCGGGCAAGAAGGGAGCGCGCTCCAGCCAACAGATGATCCCCGGGGTTTCACCTGTCAGCCGGAGCGCGGGGCTGGCAATTGCCAGCACAGCCCTCCAGCTGATGGGGAAACCCCAAGGTTTCCCTATCTGCTGGAGCACGATCCAGGAGAAGGGACCGCAGTCCTCCCTTTTCCCTGGGACCCCATTGTCCCGGCCAGAAGGAATCCCGTGTTCCTTTCTCTCCGGGACCGCTCGGGGCTGGCAGCTTCCCAGTCTCGGGGAGAACCAGCCCAATGTAGGACTGGCTCTCCCCAGGACGAGCCACAAGCGGCTTCCCGGGGAGAAGGGAGCCCCCAGGGCTCTTCAGCCAGGGTTCCAGCGGGGGATCTCCTCCCATTGGAGCCCTGGCTGTGGAGCCCTTCTCCCCGGGACCGCGGCTCCTTTGGCAGGAAAGCCGCAGGTCTGGGGAGAAGGAAGCAGAGGCTTCCCAGGGGACAAGGGAGCCACAGTGGCTCCCTTCTGCCAGGGAACCATGGACGTCCCTTTTCCCCCACCCTAGGTCGACCAAGTTGACTTAGGGCATCTCCACTGGCTAAATTGATCTAATAAAGTAGACTTAAACACTAGTTCAAATTATAACAAGGTGTTATTAATTCGAACTAGTTTTTCCTTAATTCAACTTAAGGAGCACCTTAAGTCGAATTAAGGAAAGTCCAGTGTAGATGTGGAGTAAATTAAGTCGATGTAAGCCTGCTTAAATCGGCTTAATTTATAAGTGTAGACATACCCGTAGGGATTCTATGGATAAATCCTAGAATGTAAATCACTGGGAGGTGTTATATGCTCAGACTCAAGAAGATTATAGCTACAACAGCAAAACATGTACAATCCATTAAAAAAAAAATCAATTGTGGAGATTAAAAATAAAAATTTAAGAGATTATTCTGACCATACAGAATGTAGCATGGCCTGCTTGTAAGTTTTACCACAAGACCATCAGTCTGATCCACATTTATACAAAGACACCTTTCCACCACTCTAGCAGTATAAAGGACCCTGAAAGTGGGTACAAATGTAATTTATACCTACTGTAAGACCACTTTTCGCTGCCAGAATGGTGTAAACAGGCCTACTGTAAATGTGAAGCAGACTAATAGTCTTTTACAAAACCTAGTGGGAACCAATTCAATCCCTGGTGTGAAAACTACAACTAAAATGCAATGAGGGAGTGCCTCCACACCAGGAAAAAAGATGTGGCCTTATGTTAGCTAATACATTGGTATGTTAAAACAAGTTAACCACTAGGAAGTCAAGGCAGTTTGTGGCTTTCACAAATGTCAGTAGGTCAAAGTAAAGCTATAATTTATGGAAGGCAAACGTGTACTGTGACTTGCTAACTTTTGTTAAATCACTAACCTTTTACCTGGTGTTAGTTAACACATTAGCTGGTGTGATGAGGACACACCTCTTTTCCTTATGGAAACACGACTATATTTAGCTCAAACACTGGTGTAGGTTCAGAGAAGGGATGGTATTCATCAGATTTATTGGTGTAAAATAAATCAGGTGCACCACTGGTCAAATAGGGATTCTTCCTCAATGTGAGCCATTAATTGATATATAGCTGCCATGCAAGAGCAGCATCGCTTAATATGCCAGTTCATGGAAGCGAAAATGGGATGTTAAAGTCCAAGGGCTGAATTCAAAGATGGAAATGAGCGTAGCAGTTAATCCCTGGGCTAAAAGAAAACTCACTGTTGTGTTCTGCTCCAAGCCACTATTTGAAGCAAACTCATCGGCCTCATTTTTTAGAAATACCAATATTTGTAAATTTAGTGCATTCTCTGAAAAAACAAAAAATCTGGCAACAACTTGCAAATGCCTTAATGGTTTCCAAATGCATTGCCACTTTCAATAGTTATGACATGATGATGTTGCTTATTATGAGGTTGTGTTATAGCACAATTCTTTCCTGTCCTCAGAATCCAAAAAAATAATTTAAAAAGAGAGAGAGCGCCAAAATATGCATTCTAAATGCTATTGATGTGTAACTAGGCACCCAAAAAAACATTTATAGTTCACAAACACAGCGAACTTAAGGATGCTCTTCTTTTCTCAGACAACAGAGTCTTGTGGCACTTTTAAAGATTCCACTTCAAACGGCTGTATTCAGTGCCCTCCATGTAGTCAAATTCTCTGTTGTCTTTCTACAATAGACTAACACGGCTACCCCTTTGGAATTCTTTTCTCATGTTCAGCCCTGGTAAAGTTGAAAGGGCTGCCTGTGTAGATCTGAGAGAAAAATTTGGTCCACTGTCTTTTTTTGCTCTCTGTTAAATATATGTCCTTGTCTGTAGTCCTGCAAGCCACACTTCTGGATTGTTGCAACAGTAGACCAAGCTAGAGTGTGGTGATATGCTTGCATCAATATCATCCGCAGTCCACACAGAGAATTTCAGCTCCAAAATTCAGATTTCTTTGCAAGTGTGAAACTCAGGCATTGTTTGCAATGAAGATTTGAAATGCTCTTGTGTTTTTCACTCTAAAAGTAAAACAAGGAGATTCTTGTTTCTTGTGCCCCAATGGAGGGGGCTTCATAAGACTCTGATTTACTTACTCCATCGTAAGGGAGGAGTGGGAAGAGAACAATTCCTCTATCTCCACAAATAAAGATAGCACATATTTCAGAGAAATTAAATTGTTGGTTTTGTGGAGTGTCAGTAATCTTGATTTTTGTCTTTTCTATTTTCTGACTTAGATTTTCAGCCAAGTTACTAGTTTCCCCATGTGACTACAAAAAGTTGTGCATGCATAAACATATGCCTCCGCTTTGCAAGTTCAAACACCTGTTCTCATGCTAATGGTTGCCATGAGTTTTGCAGGTGTATATATTAACCTGTGCCCACTGCAGTTAGTGTAAACATAGGGTTTGCAACTGTACAGTGTAAATATAAATTTAGTGCACGCATATTTTTTGCATATAGATAATTATACTCATGCACAAATGGACACTAAAAGCTGAAAATGCTATCCCACTGAGTTATTCTATGACTAAATGCCATCTACAATGTGTAAAGTCAGTCTCTGGAAAATATCTGAACATACAGTACAAACTTTGTGCATATTTTATTGGTAATGAAATTGGCACAAATTTTCAAAAACATCTAGTAGCTGAGTAGCAAACTTGAAACCTCAGTGTGACCCTAAGAATCCCACAGAAGCCCCATAGTGGCAGAAAGCCCACTATACTGTAACTCATGTCAGGCCTGACACACTCGCTACCTCCCCCCCCTTCCACCCTTTATAATATGTATACAGAAGGTATTTTATAAGGTATTATATGTACACTGGTGAAGCACTTGTCAGCAATATCATTGCATGATATAGACAAGTTGTGCATAAGTTATGTATGTGTGCTGGAAACATGTTCTTTAACTCTGGTTTGAAGGCAATGCACAGATCAAGCATGCCCTAGGCCACGGGTCTGCACCTGCTGCTCTGGAGCTGCATGTGGCTCTTTGGCTGCCCCCTTGTGGCTCTGGGCTCCAGACCCCCCTGCCACCGGGGGACCCTGTGGGCGGCCCGTGCCAGGCTCTGGGCTCCCCCTTGCCACTGGGGGACCCAATGGGGGCATGCTCCTGATTCGGGCACCCCCCACCTCTATCAGGGGACCTTGCCGCAGGCACTCTGGCTGAGCTCCCAGCTCCCCCCATTAGGAAGATATACTTATTGCAGCTCTCAGAGCACTTGGTTATTGAAGGCATTTTTTAAAAAATGGTTCTTATCTTTCAGGTTGCCGCCCCCCAGCCCTAGACAAAGGAATGTGGATATACCTAGCTGACTGGATGGATGGATCACAGACTGTTGACAATGAAAGTATATTTACATATTAGGTAAACAAAGCAATCAAGTATCAAAAGAAACAGCTTAGGGAGCCCACTAGCGTACAGAGTCTGTATCCCCAAGAAGTCTCCCTGGCTCTTGAGGCAGAGAAAATGGACTTTGGAAAACCTAAGAGGGGCAAAAAGATATTTAGTTATTTCATTTAGAGGACATAGGACACTGTACTAGGATGACCTGATGTCCCACTTTTATAGGGGCAGTCCTGTTATTGAGGGCTCTGTCTTACATAGGCCCTATTACACCTCCCCTTTCCTCCACCCCGCCCCATCCCCCACCTCATCCTGATTTTTCACACTGACTTTCTGGTCCCCTCACCCAGTACCCATTTATTCTGTGAATGTTGTATCCTCTAGCTTTGAAGGTTAGACATGTTAGCAATTTGGTAGAAGTGAGAAAACAGCTTAGGCAAAAGTTGCAATTTGCTAACATTGGGTGCGTCTACACTGGCAACTTAGGTCGACTTAAGGAGGCTAAACAAAGCTGCGTCCACACTGGGCTTTTATTAAGTCAACTTAAGGAAAGCTTAAGTTGACTTAAGAACACATACTTTTAGGTCAATTTAAGGCCAGTGTAGACAGGGATTAACGCTAAGCCGACTTTATTTAGTTGACTTAAAGCCAATATAACGGCTATCTCTGCTGTTAGGTCAACTTAACAAAGTCAATTTAAAGTGTAGCCAATTTGTTAAGTTGACTTAACAAGGTTGACTTAACTTTGTAAGTGTAGACATAGCCATTAAGTTTTAGTCAATAGATGTGTGTTTTGTTTTGTTCTGTTTGTAGCCACACCTGTCTTTTTTTTACTCCTTGCTTAGTATCACTTACATCTCTGTTCTTTATTAATAAACAGTCTTAGTTTTACTAGAAAGTATCTCTCTCACTTTGGTTAAACTGAAGTAAAGAGTGAATCCTCAGCTAATCTAACAGGCTGGTGTATACAGTGTCTCTCTAAAATCAGCAAATGCAATTTCTGTGACTCTCAAGTGAGAGGAACTGGATGTTGCAGGGACACATCACTTGGGAAAAATAACAGAGTCCTGTGGCACTTTTAAAGACTAACAGATTTATTTATCGCATGAGCTTTCGTGGGAGAAAATCCCACTTCGTCAGATGCTTCTTCAAAGCATCTGACGAAGTGGGATTTTCTCCCATAAAAGCTCATGCGATAAATAAATCTGTTAGTCTTTAAAAGTGCCACAGGACTCTGTTATTTTTCTGCAACAGACTAACACGGCTATCCCTTTGTAACATCACTTGGGAACCGATTCCCAATCCTAACCTTGCCTTTCTGGTAACAGAGGCCATGTCTACACTGAAAATTCTGTGTCTATCCTCATGGATCAATGTAGTAGGATCAATTGAACAGCCAGCGTAGACCGGCTCAATCGATCCCGGAAGTGCTCTGCCATTGACGTAGTAACTCCACCCCTCCAAGTGGAGTAACACTGTGTTGACGGGAAAGCATTACCAGTCGACGCAGCCGAGTGAAGACAGTGCGGTAAGTCAAAGTAACTAGGTCAATGGGAGATATGCATTCTGTGGCAGACAGATTGCGTACCTCCTATCGACTTAGCCCTGCAGTGTAGACCAGGCCAGCATCTCAATGGCTTATGGTGCTGGGTGTCCTGAGGAAAGTGTCACATGGACAAACAGGTCTGAACTTCAGAACATGCTGACTACTCATCAGCGTTTCCTCTGAAGGCCTTCTCTCACTCCAGGAACTACAGTATCTTTTGTTACTAAGCCCTCCAGCCAGGTCACTACTGTGGTTTCCTCTCCCAGGGGGAGCATATTCAGGCAGTCTTCCAGTTCATTGCTTCACAAGGCCATTCCTGCAGTGGCTAGCAGGAGAACCAAAGACCAATCTCTACTGTGGTGTCCAGCTCAGGGACCACCTACAAAGCAGCCAAGGTCTGTTTCCTGCACCTTGTTACCTTTCTCTGAGCCACTTCCATATCTCCAGGCTCTTCCCCTCTTCTCTGGGTTTGCCAGTCTCTTCACACCTTCCTCCCTGGGTGTAACTTCAGGCAACTCACCTCTGCAACCCCCCTCCAATCCCCCACCCCATAATACACCTCCCTTCTCCAGCAGAGGGACTGCAAACTCCTGCTTCCAATTTCCTGTCTTTTGTAGAAGCCCTGCCTGTCCCTCACACAAGAGCTTCCTTCTCATTAGCTACTTCCAGCCTAAAGCTAACCCCTTTGCAGCCTAATTAGCTGATTGGGCCCACCTGACCTAATTCAGCTCTTGCAAGGCCAATGTATGGAGCAGGCCCCAGCACAACCCACCTTCTGTTTATTAAGTGGGACACTGAAAAACATACCCCCACCCAGTCAATAGTCACTTTAAAAAAATATAGGCCAAGTCTTTTAGGAGTGAAACAAAACTCAAATAATTTTGTCTTATTTATTGTATATGTAGTTACATAAGGGACATAAGTGTTGTATATTTGTATCTCCCTCCACCCCCTCATAGCTGTTTGTCCCTGGATATGAGAGACACAGGTAGATGAGGTATCTTCCATTAGATCAACTTCTGCTGGTGGAAGAGATAAACTTTCTGAATTTCACAGAGCTCTTCTGCAGGTCTGGGGAAGGCAAACAGTGTGTTTGAGCTAAATGCAAAGAGGGGTGGATTGTTAAGTGTAAGGGCTTTGCAATGCTGTCAGAGACCACTTAAAATGAACTGGGCAGTGAAGGGTTAGCAGGCAGTAGGATGTGTTACAAATTGCTCTGCTTACTGACCCTTAATTGCCCACTTAATTTTAATAGTCCCCTACAGCATGTGTGGCCCCGTTATACTTAACAAACTGTCCCAGCTTGTATTCAGCTCAGACATTCTGGTTATACTTTTTCCAGACCAGAAAAAGAGCTCTGTGAAGCTCAAAAGCTTGTTCCTTCTACCAATAGAAGTACATCTAATAAACAATATTACCTCACCTACCTTGTCACTCTCATATATTAGCATAACAGGAAGCAAGACCCTGCAGTTTCGTGGCTCAGCAACAGAAATTAATGAATGCATAGGGCAGGCATAGACAGAGGGGAGTAGATTTACCAAAGTGCTAAGTATAGGTCTAGCTTTACTGTGAATGAAGTTAAACCAGGGTCGGCAACCCCCAGCACGCGTGCCCATTCTGAGTGGCACACAGGGCTCCCAGCTGTGTGGCACCAGTTTGTGCTGCTGCGATCACATCACAGATGTTTCCCACTGCTGGCCCGGCCCCCCGAGTGGGGCCTGGGACCACAAGAGCCACAGGAGTGTGGCAGCTTTTTCCCCTGCTGGCTCCGCCCCCAGCACCTGCTGACCCTGCCCCTGGCACCTGCTGAGGATTGTGGGAGAGGGGCTAGCACGGGGGCCGTCAAAGATTTCCAACCCCTGAGTTAAAGATAAAACTTTCATTAACATCAATCACAGCAGAATTAAGTCATCACTAAGGGCTTTTGACTATACCAGATTTCCAGACAATGTGTCTGGGTGTTAGAATACTTAGTTTACAGTAATGTAATCTAACAGTTTCGAATTAAAACACTCATTTCAACTCTGCATCATAAAGCATAAGCACACAGGGGCAGAGTTAAGGTTACATTCATTACATTCATTTTCAGTACACTCCCTGACTTTTAAGCATTTAAGTTTATAAACATAATGTAACGTTAACCTACATTTTAAATTTTCTCTTTCAATTTTCTATGGCAAAAATACCCTGAAAAAAACCCTCAAAAATTCAGTTATTTATTTTGGTCTATATCGGGTGCAATTGTCAAAGCTACCTAAGGGATTTAAGACATACAATTCCCATTAATGGAAATGGGGATTCCCTATATTTTAGAGAACTTTGAAAAATCTCATTTTTAGATTGTAGCATCAGTTTCATGTACCGAAAGCTAGCATCTGTAAGCTAGAGGCAGAAGATTACAATACAAAACCATTTCTGTATAGACATTTTTCTACAAGGAAACTTATCTATGTTGAAAACGTTCCCCTAATTTATTAGCTATGGTACTAACTATATTAGTTAGGATAGTAAATGCATTACCAGTGCCTAATGTTAAACAGGAGCGACAGAATTAATGTGTTTACTTTGTTCATTTCAGCGAAACATTCAGTTCCATGCACCAAGGACGGATTTTCATCAGCAGTGACAGAAACATAGCATAGAGGAATTATTTTTCTTGCAATATTCATCATATTTAGCTTATGGTTAATTTTATATTTGTCCTGTGATTCTTAAACACTTTCAGCTTCTCTTGTAACATCTCAATTACTCTGTAACTATGTCTACATTAGAAAAGTTAAGTCGACTTAAAGTCGACTTTATTAAAGTCAATTTAACAAAGTGGATTAAGTTGACTTACCTTTAAGTCGACTTGGTCCACTTTGTTAAGTTGACCTAACCACCCTTAAGTTGACTTAATAAAGTTGACTTAAGGGTTACTCCATGTTCACACCGTCCTTAAGTCGACTTAAGGAGCCAACTTAAGGGTTAAGTTGACTTAATGAGTGGTAGTAACAAAGTTGACTTAAGCTTTCGTTAAATCAACTTAAGGAATTTCTTAAGTCGACTTAATGAAAGCCTAGTGTGGATGTGTCTTAATTTAAGTCGACTGAAATTGCCAGTGTAGACATAGCCTGTGAGACTACAATCGTATAGATGTAGAAACTCCCTCAAATAGATTACCATCTAACTGGCCTCTTTGAGCCACTGAAGGTCCCCTGAATGAGGCAGAATGATTATAAAAGCTATTCTGTTCATTGTTTGGACAAAGAAATAAAGCAACAACAAAAAAAAGCCTAATATTACTTTGGGGATTCCAAGGGATTTTAAGCACATTCAGACAAAGTGTGAAACCTTTGTCTGGGCTCTATAGCTTTACAACCATGGTGCAGTTTGTAACTTTTCAGCCGAAAAGCACATGATTGGCTTTTTTTATATCCCAAGTGACACAAGAGCAGGTCTCTGAACAAATTCTGTTCTGTACAATCAAAGTATAGGAATATAAAGCCTGTACAGCAGGGGTGTCAAAATCACTCTGGTGTGCGGTCCGGATAAGGTTTTTTAATTAGGGCCTGTCAGCTGAGGATACAAAGTTAAAGACCATAAACTCTTTCCATCCCCACTGGGACTCCTGCTGCTGTCAACTGGAGTTTGCAACAAGGTCTGAAAGTAGAATCTAGCCTCTAAACAGGAGGTGTATGAAGCCAAGAATAGCTTGATTCTCTCCTTCTTGGCCATCATCAGGGAGGGAAAGGATAGCACGGTAGCTCTCCAGCTCTCATTACACAGCTTTATTTTTTAACTGAAGATGGGTTCAGCTACTCTGCACCCCCTCTTATCTGCCACTGAACCCAGAAATGATGGAGACACACAATATATGTGTATTTCTGCTCAAATTAAACTGGAAATAGAACAAATGAAAAATGGTGATATTTAAGGGCTTAATTTCAAAAACAATACTCAAAGCTAGGCCCCTAATTCCATATTTAAGTATTTAAACATGCATATTAGGCACTACTGGGGCCATTCTGACATCCACTCTGGTTCCTTATGATTCTCTGGTAGTGCAGAAGATCCATACAGAAGCTACAGCACACAGGCTGCGTCTACACTGGTAAATTAAGTCGATTTAAGCTTGCTTAAGTCGACTTAATTTACCCTGCGTCTACACTACAGTTTTCTTAAGTCGACTTAAGCAAGCTGCTTAAGTCGACTTAAGGAAAATAAAGTCGACTTAATTAAAATTAAGTCGACTTTATTAAACCTCCTTTCCACTAGACCAAAGGCTTGAATCGACTCCCTAGAATCGACTTAAGCCAGTGTAGCCGTGGGGTAGCCCTAAGTCGACTTAGGGCTACCCCAGGGCTACACCAAAGCCCACCCTGCTGGGGGGGGGCACAGGGGCAGCCTGGCATGCCCCCCCAGGGCAGGGCAGAGCCCTGCCCCTATGCCCTGCCAGGGTCCCTGTCCCCCTTTGCCCCATTGTATCTAAGTACAATGGGGCAAAGGCTGAGCCCCTGGCATTGGGCAAGGGGTACCCCACCCTGCCACCATGGACCTGCCCTAGGTCCCTCTAGCCCCACAAAGTCGAACTAGAGCGTCCAGTGTGGACGCTCTAGGTCGACTTTGTAAGTGCCCCTTTAAGTCGACTTTAATTTTCAGTGTGGACACACTAAGTCAACTTAAATTACCAAGTGCAGACATAGCCACAGAGGGGAATTTCTCTGGTGCAAAAGCACCATAAAACTAATCTAAACGCCTCTGTGCTGCCCTTCCTTATGTGCCTGGACAGAGCAGCTAAGAAAAGCCCTGAGCAATGGATTTAAGATGAACTAACTTTGCAGTATAGACCAGTCCTCACTGTCCAAAACCTGAAAACTGGCCACTGAGATGTCATAAGTAAATTTCATGGTTAACACCTCATCAGAACCAGAAGTGCAGTTCACACTTCTCACAGTTATCGATTCAGCCTGTCTGCCTGCAGACTCAGGACTTGCATATACTTGAAATGCTACTGTAGCAGTGCTGCTGCGCTTCAGTGTGGAAACCATCTTAGCCAACAGGAGTATTTCTCCCATCTGTGTAATCCACCTCTCTGAAAGATGGTAGCTAGGTTGAAAGAAGCATTCTTCTGTTGTCCTAACACTGGCTATATCTACACTAGAAAAGTTAAGTTGACTTAATAAGGTCAACTTTAAGTTGACTTAAAGTTGACCTTATAAACTCAACAAAGTCGACTTAACTTTTCTAGTTTAGACATAGTCCCTTGTCGACCTTATTAAGTTGACTTGACGCTTTAAGTCAACTTAATAAGGTCGATTTAGGCACTAATCCCCATCCACACTGGCTTTAAGTAAGTTTAAGGAATCGATTTAAGGCTTAAGTCAACCTGAAAGGAGGAGTTATTAAGTCGACTTAAGCTTTCCTTAAGTCAATTTAAGGAAATGCTTAAGTTGACTTAATAAAAGCCCAGTGTGGGCGCGGCTTTGTTTAGGTTGGTTTAAGCCTCCTTAAATCGACCTAAATTGTGAGTGTAGATGCAATTTATGTCTGCTGAGGGGATTGTCATGTTAATTACGTCACTCAAGAGTGTGGCTTTTCAACACTTGTGAAAAAAGTAACTGAGTTGACCTAACATTAAGTTAAACAGTACTGAAATGATCCATGTTCAAAAGTTTATCTTTGTGGCTTTGAGGGCTGGAGTTACTTGGGTCTTTAAATATCAACATTGTTAAGTTCAGTGCCAATGTGGACACAAGAACAAATTACTATAAACCAGCCACCAGGAAGTTTAGACTTGAAATTAGACACAGATTTCCAACCACAAGAGGAGTGAAGTTCTGGAATAATTTTCCAGGGGGAGCAGTGGGGGCAAAAAACTTAGCTGGCTTCAAAACTGAGCTTGATAAATTTATGGAAGGGATGGTATGATGGGACAGCCTAGTCTGGCAATTGAATGATCTTTGACTACTAATGATGGATATGCTGATGGCCTGAGATAGGACATTTGATGGGGTGGGTTCTGAGTTATTACAGAAAATTCTTTTTTGAATGTCTGTTTAGTGAGTCTTGTCCACATATTCAGGATTTAACTGATCACCATATTTGGGGTCGGGAAGGAATTTTCCCCCAAGGCAGATTGGCAAGGCCCTGAGGTTTTTTCACCTTCTTCTGTTGCCTGGGGCACAGTTCACTTGCTGGTGTATTCTCTGTATTTTAATGTCTTTAAAACATAATTTGAGGATGTCAATAACACAGTCATAGGTTAGAGGTTTATTACAGGAGTGGATGGGCAAGGTTCTGTAGTCTGCATCGTGCAGGAGGTCAGACTAGATGATCATATTGCTCCCTTCTGACCTTAGAGTCTATGGCTGCGTCTACACTGGTAAATCAAGTCGACTTAAGCTTGCTTAAGTCGACTTAATTTACCCTGCGCCTACATTACAGTTTCCTTAAGTCGACTTAAGGAAGCTGCTTAAGTCGACTTAATTAAAATTTAGTCGACTTTATAATACCACCTTCCTAGTAGACCTAAGGCTTAAGTCGACTCCCTAGAGTCGACTTAAGCCAGTGTAGACATAGGGTAGCCCTAAGTCGTCTTAGTTGACTTAGGGCATGGGTCCCTTCTCGCTGGGACCACTCAGGTCCCGGCAAGAAGGGACTGCGGGGCTCGCTTCCTTCTCCCTAGGACCCGCGCTCCAGCTGCTTAGCAGCTGGAGCGTGGACCCTGGGGAGAAGGAAGCCCCACGCTCCCCCCTAGCCAGGACTCTGCAGTCCTGACCAGGAGGGAGCACGGGAGACCCGCGCTCCCTCCTGGCCACAACCGCTTGATCCGGCTAGGAGGGTGCCCCAGCCAGTGCCACACTCCAGCTGTTTAGGGGGCCTCCCTAAGCAGCTGGAGCACAGCAATGGCCGGCGCCGCACTCCAGCTGTTTAGGGAGCCTCTCAAAACAGCTGGAGCGTGGCAATGGCTGGCACCATGCTCCAGCTGTTTCCCTAAGCAGCTGGAACGTGGCGCCCCAGCTGCTTAGGGAGGTTCTCTAAACAGCTGGATCACGGCACCGCTCCTAGCCAGGACCAAGAGTCTCCCATGCTCCCTCCTAGTCGGGACTGCAGGGTCCCGGCTAGGAGGGAGCGTGGGGCTCCTTTCTCCCTGAGACCCACGCTCCAGCTGCGGCAGCTAGAGCGCGGGTCCTGGGGAGAAGGGACCGCAGGGCTTTCTTCTCGCTACCCTACACTTTCTCCTTTATGGGACCTAGCAGCATTATTGCAGCCTCATTTGCATCGCCCTTGTTGTGACTGTTAGTTTCCATAGGAAACCCCGGTTTTCAGCAGTTTAAAAACTGGCTATAAAGAGACTCTCTGGGCAAAAAAACTTGGCAAACCTGGTCTCAATGTGAGAGCAAGCCACAGACTTTTATAAGAGGGATTATTTTACTCTTAGTTAAAACTAAACCTATTTTATCAGTTCTCTTTAAACCAAGGTTTTCAGGCTATCTATATCTGCTAGTGGCCTGGCGTGAGACAGAGTGAGTCTCACTAAACAAGAATAACACTTGTTGCCCAACAAAGAACAACATAGATGGTCTCTGGAGAGACACTGACCTGAACCATCCAGCTTCAGTAGAGTTCTTGTAATGCTCAGTCAATTCAGGAAGGACAGTGCCGATAAAACACAGGGATAAAACAGGCCACCATAAAAGTATATAGATGTGATTTGGACCTAGCCCATGGTCTTAATGTCAAAGCTGTAGATTTCATATCCTAACCAATTCCTTCTCACCTGTGGAGGCAAATCAGAGGCCATAAAACACCCCCCCCCCTTTTCTTTCCTGATTCAGGGTTAAATTGCACACTTTGGGCCTGCTATTTATTTTCACTAAGGCCATTTTTAAATAACAAAAACTAAAACAGAGAAATAAAATATAACAGAAAGTAAATAACAGAACATTTGGAAATGGCAGAGGAACTAAATGATTTCTTTGTTTCGGTCTTCACTGAGAAGGTTGGTGGTGATTGGATGCATGATGTATGGGAGGGCAGTAAAAATGGGACAGGATCTGAAGCTAAAATAGGGAAAGAACAAGTTAAAAATTACTTAGACAAGTTAGATGTCTTCAAGTCACCAGGGTATGATGATATGCACTCTAGAATACTCAGGAGATATCTGAGCCATTGGCTATTATCTCTGAAAAATCATGGAAGATCCGAGAGGTCCCAGAGGACTGAAAAAGAGCAAAGAGAGGCTTTGTCTACACTTGAAAAGTTAAGTTGACTTTATGAAGTTGACTTAATAAGGTTGACTTTAAATCGACTTAAAGTGGACCTTATTAAGTCAACTTAAAGGAAGTGGACTTAACTTTTCAAGTGTAGACGTGGCCCCTTTTTGACCTTATTAAGTCAACTTAACATTTTAAGTCGACTTAAAAAGGTCCACCTAAGCACTACTCCGCGTCTCCACTGGCTTAAGTCAACTTAATAAAGTCGACTTAAGTGCTAGTTCGAATTAAAATGAAGTGTTATTAATTCGAACTAACTTTTCCTTAATTCGACTTAAGGAGCAGCTTAAGTCGACTTAAGGAAAGCCCAATGTAGTCATGGAGTAAATTCAGTCGACTTAAGCCTCCTTAAATCAACTTAATTTGTAAGTATAGACGCATCCATAGTGCCCATCTATAAAAGGGACAACCCAGGGAATTATAGACAGTCAGTTTAACCTCTGTATCAGGAAAAACAATGGAGCAAATAATTAAGGAATTAATTAGCAAACATAACGAAGGAGAATAAGGTGTTAAGTGATAATCAGCATGGATTTGTAAAGAACGAATCATGTCAAACCAACCTGATAGCTTTCTATGATGGGGTAATAAGCTTTGTGGATAGAAGGGAAGCAGTAGATGTGGTATATCTAGACTTTAGTAAGGCTTTTAATACCGTCTTGTATCATCTTCTCATTAACAAACTAAGGGCAGTTAGGTCGACTTAATAAAGTGGACTAAATCGACTTAAAGTGTTGCCACTTGTTAAGTCGACTTTAATAAGGTTGATTTTAAGTCGACTTAAAGTTGACCTTATTAAAATCGACTTAAAAGTTGACTTAACTTTTCTAGTGTAGACATAGCCTATGATTCTATGAAAATGCCCTGGCCTAGGCAATCTGAATGATTCAAGAGCTTTTAGGGAGTTGTCTCTCTGTCCCTGATCCTAATCAGATCCAATTGATTTGCCATTGATTTTTTTCTGGTGGCTTTTTGGTGATCTATGTGAAATAGCTTTTGATTTCAGTATAGTTCTAGCAAGAGCTATTTTTATTTGATACCATAAACAGGCATCATTTGCTGCAGTTTTCTGTGAGACTCGTGCAGGCAGATTCTGTGTGTGTGTGTGTGTGTGTACAGGAAGTTACCTGATGTCTGGAGCAGTGAACCTTTTTTGGTTGATGGAGGGACATTTGTGGATAGGTGAGACAAACCCTCACCTTGTGGTTAAACATTTATCCTAATGGTGTCCAAAAGGCCCAGCCAAACTGAGGTTCTGCTCTATGCGATGCTGTAGAAACAGATAAAAACACTCTCCCTGCTTTATTTTCATTCCTTACTAATGTAAGCCTTGTTCTAGTTCTTGTTCCTTCTATAAATGTCCCATCCTTCTGTGAGTCTTGCTAACCTCTTGGCCTCAGTGATATCTTCTGAATAACTGCACTAATTCCACACTGAATAATGCTAAGGCCTTCTCTACACTAGAAAGTTTTGTTAACACAAGTTACAGTGACGATCCAAAAGTGATGTAATTACAACTCTTGTGCCTGTCCACGTGGCATTCATTGTGTTGCTGAAGTGCATCCATAGTTGGTGCTCAAGCACTGCATTGTGGACACCATCCCACTATGCAACTTGCTATCTTGTGCCACTAGGAACTGTGGAAGGCAGAGAGGATCACAGTGCATCATGGGTGTGAGCTCAACATCCCATTATGCAGTGATTCCCATCCTGACGTTCCATGGGTTTCTGAATGCATTTCATGGCATTTCTCAATGTCCCCAGTTTCCTGAGTACAAAAACGTACCTTTGGGTGACAAAGTCACTAATGTAGACCAGTCCTAAATCATGACCCTGATCCTGCCATGAATTCTGGGAGGATGCAGGTGTCTAGCCTCACAGAGCTCATAGGAGGACTGGTGCAACAGAGATGTAAACATGTGGAGAAGTGATGGATGAGAGATAACACACATGGCGATTGCCAGTTGTTAGTTGTTTTAATTGGGAGTACTAGATCGAGAGTGCTATGCCCATTGGCCTCACCCCGTTGGCACTCAGTTCCAGTGGAGATGCACTGCCCCTGATCGCAGCTGTATGTAGGATGCTCCTACTTTTTAGCAGGGGGTTGGACTAGATGACCTCATGAGGTCCCTTCCAACCCTATGATTCTATGATAGTACAGGAGGATTGCTATTACAGAAGGGTGACTCCACAGGTGGCACAGAAGGCTAGACTCTACTTTTCTATCCCATCTTTCACAGGACTCCCAGGGGGAATGAAAGCACATGCCTCCTGGGCCTTTCTCCCCCCTCCTTTACCCCGCATATATGGTGTGCCTCCTGCATACTAAATAGACTAGCTCACACACCCTAGGATCTCTCTTTCTGATGAGTTCCCTACCTTATTTCTAAGGCCTGTCACATAAGCAATGAGGTTGATGAAAGCTCTGAAGACAGGTTATACATTTGTCAAGAGAATTACATGCAGTGTGCCATTAAGAATGCACAAGGTTCTTCATCAGTATTTTCTGCCCCTTTCAGCCTTTTTCCATCCTTGGACTGGAGTCTTTCAGGAGGACAGTACATCTCTTGTCAGGAAGGCCACAGGAGTGGAAGCAATCAGAGGTGGCAGTACTGAACACGCTTTGCTTATTCTGGTCACGTCTTAGAGAGGCAAGTCCAGTCCCATTTGGCATGCTATTGTTATGCCAACAGGACGTCAATACATTTTAACTATTTCCTCTACTGTAACATAACACTGAGCTTCCAGATGCTGTCAAGCAGAACAGTGTGTGCTGGTCTGTTCTCAGATGCCACGTGGAACTGCTTCTGAAGCCTTAACCATACCGTGATTGAGATGTTTAGAGAACGTCATAAAGCAACAGATATGGTTCAGTTGGAATGTCATCAGAAACAAATGTTGTACAAGATCATTGTTAAACCACTTACAAAATACTAGACTGCAAGGAAACCAGCCTCATGTTGTGGTGTGCAGAGGCAGTAAAATAAGGGCTGAATCTAACAGCCAAGTACCTGCTGGGATTTAAATTCTTTGTAGAATATAGAGCTTTGTACTCTTTCAGATCTAGCTAAAAAAAATCCCAGCTGTTTTGTAGAAAGCAGTGCCTGTCAGGCACTTACTGAGCACTGTTTTGGTACTGGGGATTACTGGATTCAGTTGATCTAATATAGATGAATCATACTTCCTAAAATATGCCACTTAAGAATTTTTGCTTTCCAAAGTAAGTCTCTTATCTGAAGATTATCCTCCAAATAGGAATACTAAAGGCTGCGTAATATGTACAGCGTTGTGCTGAAAGTTAATGCCATGGTAATAGAAAGATGTCACCGCTCATCATGCAGCATAAAATGCCAAGATTTCACCAACATTCTTGCAATAATAAGCATCTAAAGAATGCTTCTAGACTTCATAGTACACTTACGTAGCCATACATTCTTAGCATACGATACACACAATGTATATACAATATTATATGCATGTGCCAACTCTGAGTCTGATTCTGAAAAGAGCCTCAGCCCAGGTGTCCCTGTTGTTGTGGTCACAAAAAACTGTACATACAATTAACCATTGTGCAAATGACAGGAATTGCCGTTCTAATTACTGAACCCAATTTTGCTCACAAATCCTCCAGTTAGAAATGTAAATTCTCTAATTCATGTTCACTATTATTTGTACCTGCCAAATAAAAGGCAATATCTGAAAGATAAGCCCGCAATATAAACAATGCACCAGCTTCTGATTTCAAAGGCACCTCACTCCCACTGATTTCTGTGGAAGATAGGAGACTAAGTACCTTTGTGTGTGTAATTGTTTGGACATAGGAAGAACTTTCTCATATGGACATGTTATTCCCTAACTGCCTAGTGCGGCATTTCATTCACCTTCTTCTTAGGCTGCTGACTCTGGCCACTGTTAGCTAGAAGACCAGATAAATGAGCCATTGATATGATCTAGTATGGTGATTGTGATGTAGTCTATGGGAACTACTTATGATAATGATAAATGGCATACATATAAGGAGTCTTGTGGCACTTTTAAAGACTAATACATTTATTTATCGCATGAGCTTTCATGGGAGAAAATCCCACTTTGTCAGATGCTTGAAGATGGAGGACTAATAGAACGGGAGGAAAATAAATGCAGATAAGTGTAAATCATAGGACCAGGTCAGATTATTTCAGCAAATCAAAGAAGTTGTTTAGATTGAAACAGGGTGGAACAACATATTAGAAGGTAGGAAGGTAGAGAGAGAGGAAAGTCATTTATTGTAATGAGAAAGCCAGTTCAAATTTCTATTCAAGGCTAAAATAACGGTGTCAAATTTGCATATGAATTCTAACTCTGTAGTTTCTCTTTGAAGCTTTGATTTGTAATTAAGTTGCTTAAGTAGAGCAATTAACATATCTTCCATTGAGTGAGCAGGGAGATTGAAATGTTCCCCTATTGGTTTTTGAATGCTCTTATTCCTAATGTCAGATTTGTGTCCATTTATACTTTTGCACAGAGATTGTCCTGTTTGTCCAATATGTAAGGCAGAGGGCATTGTTGGCATAAATCACATTGTTGGATGAGCAGGTGAATGAGCCCTTGATGGAGTAGCTGGTTTGATTAGGTCCTATGATGGTGTCCTTTGTGCAGATATGTGGGCAAATTTGGCAATGTGGTTTGTTGCAGGGGTATGTGCCTGCTTTAATGTTTCTGCTGTTTGATCTGTAGTTGCTGCTGAGTATCTGCTTAAAGTTGGGGGGCTGTCTGTAAGCAAGGAGAGGTCTGCCTCCCATGGCTTGAGAGAATGAGAACAGTGTGCTGGATGATGTGCTTTAGAGGTTTGACTTAGGGGCTGTAGGTGATGACCAGTGGTGTTCTGTTCTGACATCAGAAAAAACAGCATTCCAAAACCAATAGGGGAACATTTCAAACTCCCTATTCACTCTATAGAAGATATGACAATTGCTGTACTTAAGCAACTTAATTACAAAGCTTCAAAGAGAAACTACAAAATTAGAATCCATATGCAAATTTGACACCATTACCTTAGGCTCGAATAGAAATTTGAACTGTTTTTTTCATTGCACTAAGTGACTTTCCCCTATCTCTACCTCCCCACCTTCTAATATGTTGTTCCAAACTCTGTGAATCTAAAAACCTCTTTAATTTGCTGAAATAGTCTGACCTGATCCTATGACTTACACTTCCCTGCATTTATTTTTCCTCCCATTCTGTAAATTCTCCATCTTCAAACACCTGACAAAGTGGGATTTTCTCCCACAAAAGCTCATGTGATAAATAAATTTGTTAGTCTTTAAAAGTGTCACAGGACTCCTTGTTTGTTTTGCTGAACTAGACTAATATGGCTAGCCCTTTGGATCTTGGCATATATATGAATCCCTTTCCATTGAGAAAACCATTAAGGGACCTCACAAGCTTTACAAATATATGGCAGTTGTTTAATAAAGTGCAGCAACTCCAAGCAACAGTCTGTGACAGCAAGTGAAGAACATCCAGTTTGAAAGAGTAAGGATTATTTAAAGAAGAATATACTCATAGGCTATGTCTACACTGAGAAATTTAGGTCAACTTTACCAAGTTGACTTTCAAAGTCGACTTTAAGTTGACCTTATTAAGTTGACTTAGAGAGTCCACAGAGGACTCTTAAGTCGACTTAAACCTGGCCTTACTAAACCTGATCTAGTGTAGACTCTCTAAGTCGACTTGTTAGATCCAGGGGGAGGCAAGGCTCCTTTGGAGCCTCACTCCCCAGGCTAGGGGAGCTTGTCCTGGGGAGATCCAGCCCCTCATGGGGCTGGCTGTGCCGGAGGCAGCAAGCCCTGGAGTGGTCTGGGGGAGAAGGGAGCACAGAGCTCCCTTCTGGCCCGGACTGCTCGGCTCCCTTCTAGCCGGGACCAAGCAGTGCTGGCTGAAAGAAGCCCCGCACTCCCTTCTAGCCGGGACCCCAGTGGTCCCAGCTAGAAGGGAGCCCCATGGCTCCTTTCTGCCCGGGACCCTGAGGCTCCATTCTGGCTGGGACCACGCTCCAGCTGCTAGGGAGCCCCCGGAGGCTCCCTAGCAGCTGGAGTACTGGCAATTGCGGGCATGGCGCTCCAGCTGCTGGGGAACCCCCGGCAGCTCCCCAGAAGCTGGAGCTCCGGCAATTGTGGGGCTCCTTTCGGCCAGGATCGCTCAGGTCCTGGCCAGAAGGGAGCTGAAATGAGCTGCTAGCGGCTTTCTGGGGAGAAGGGAGCAAGGGCTCCCTTTTTCCCCAGCCCTGCCCTAAGTCAAGTCGACTTAGGGCATCCACACTGCTTAAGTAGATTTAAGAAGTCAATTTAAGCATTAAAGTCGACTTAAAAGGAGGTCTAATTAAGTTGACTTTAAATTTCCTGAAGTCGACTTAAGCAGCAGCTTAAGTCAATTTAAGGAAACTCCAGTGTGGATGCAGAGTAAATTAAGCCGACTTAAGCCTGTTTAAGTTGATTTAATTTACTAGTGTAGATGCACCCATAGATAGTGGAATTTAGTCAGTTTTCTTTTTGATGTCCATAGGTTGTTAGGAGATCAGTGATGACACATCCAAAAGACTGCACTTTATCATACTGGTACTTTCATAGAATTGTAGGCTTGTTACCTTGGAACTGAAAAAAAATGTTTTCATTGAGAATAATTTACATGAGAAATGGAGAAAAAATATTTCTAACAAAATGTGATGAAATATTTGCCATTTTCTACAGATACTCTATCCATTTCTATGGCTGTTCTGTGATTAAAACTTTCAGGCAGTCTATATTCTGACTCATTGATATAGGATCATATGATGCATAAAAGTAGCACACCAGACCTATAAGTATGAGGAGAATCATCCAGTGCATAAGGGGGCTGGTGGCGGAAACAGGTGATCCACAGTTGTTTAGAAAATGTGTAACTCATGCACAAGTGCCACATTCCTCTCTCAGCAACTTTCCCTAAACCCTGATCTTCTCTCTCCTCAGCACTCACTCACTATTCCCCTCATGCCACTCCTTCAACCCATGCTCTGGAGGTGGATGCAGTGATTGTTCATCAGTGTGACCTCCAACTTTTCCACCAGACTCACTTGGGAACTAGATTTTCACCTCACTGGGCCCTGAGTACTCTTGTTGACAACAGCATTCTAGCTCCAACAACTGGAAGGTCTTTGTAGGCTGTACTGTGCCATTCGGTCTCCCTAGCTAGCAGTCAACCAGGCAGGAAAACACTAGCTGCCCTGAGCTATAAACCAGCTGGGTCAACAGGAAGATGATATACTCTCCTTTGACCTAAATCCCAAACTATGCACTATAACAATCAGTGGAGGGATGGAGGTAGGGAGGCAGAGTCACAACTCTGCCCCTAGTAAGCGGATTTTATTTAAGCACTTCTCAGATGACTACACCACATCTAGAGCTGGAGTCCTTAGAATCCGGCTTCACAATCTTCAGCAGAGCTGGTATAATATAGCTTTACATTTCCATTTTTTTTAATTTGTTCTCATCTTTGCCTTAATTAGAGTTCTCTTGCCCTCATGACTCGTAGGCTATGTCTACACTAGAAAAGTCGACTTAAAGTGGACCTTATTAAGTTGACTTAATAAAAGTCGACTTAACTTTTCTAGTGTAGACGTGGCCCCTTTTTGACCTTATTAAGTCGACTTAACACTTTGTCGACTTAATAAGGTGGATTTAGGTGCTAATCCCTATCCACACTGGCTTAAGTCAACCTAAAAAGGTCAACTAAACCGTTAAGTCGACCTAAATTGAGGTGTTAAGTCGACTTAACTTTTTCCTTAAGTCAACTTAAGGAAAGCCCAGTGTGAATGCAGAGTAGTTTAAGTCAACTTAAGCCTCCTTAAGTCAACTTAATTTGTAAGTGTAGATGCACCCATAATGTATTTCTCTTGTCTTCTCTTCTCTTCCCCACAGATTTTCTCTCCTTCTGTATTCCAGTCCATATTAATGGGTATGCTAGACACAGCTTCAATTATAGAGTTTACAGATTTGCAATGCATTTGTTTGAATGTGCTGCCTGTGACCTGTTTAAAAATGTCTGATGTGTAACTCTAAGGAGTAACCTAAGTCTCTAGCTTATTAAATGCCTTAGCTGTCCATGTAGGGCCACAGAAGTTTCGGGGCTATAATTACACATCGTTCAGCAGCAATATTAATTTAATTGTAATTAAGTAAGTGTTCTGTCTCTGTTGAGCTATGGGTTTTCTGCACTGGCATGTGACTACTGGAGGAGAATGAAGCTTTCCAGTAGAACATGTGGCAAAGGAAGGCAGATTCTTCCTGTAAGAAAGGGCACTGCTTTGAGCGGGGGGTGGTCCTTCCCCACAGCACAGAAAGTCTTGTAGGAGCAAGGGTGCAGGAGAGCCTATGACACACTACGAGAATTTAGACTCAGAGAAGGGGTGACCTCGGACTAATGGAGGGCACATTTCGGGTCTTTTGTTGTTTTTGAAAGCTCTGTGACTCTACTAGTTTTAGTGACTGATTGTGGTCAAGACATTCCTTGGCTAAGCTCATGTTATAAATACATTCATTAGTCTTTAAAAGTGCCACAGGACTGCTTGATTGCTTGGCTGAGCCTGTGTTTCTTGATTCCCTGGCCATATTGTCCCCAAAGGGGTTAAATTAGAAGTCCAGATGACCACAGCATGGGTGGGACTCTGATGGAGCATGGGCAATTTGGAGAACCTCAGGAAGTCTGAGGTGCAGGTTTCAGCATCTATTTGGGCTAGAGTCCTGTAGAGTAGAGTCCTGTCTCCCAAGGAAGGGTTCAGCCAAGAGGTCTGAGCGTGGGAGTGATCCCTAGAGATCCAGAACTGGGAACAGTGATTAGAGTCTATCTGGACCCAGCTGACTTAGAACCACAGGGGAACTAGCAATAGTGTCTATTTTCAACAGACAGTGTAAAGGAGTACAAGGCCAGGCTGTAACAATCCCAGTAGGCCTGATTCTGTTCTTTCACCAGTAACATTCCATTGACTTCAGTAACACTTGCTATGGTTATCACTACGGTCAAGTAAGATTATATCAGGCTTCATATGTTTTTTTTTAATATGATTGGTGGGAAAGACAAAAGTGGCTTGATTGTGTGTGGAAGCTGCTACAGGATCTGTGGGTGGATGCTGAAAAAACAGTATTTACAGAGAAGTAATCCATCATTTATTAGTATTCCAAATTAATTTTATAGTACTGGACTCAAGGATGGGATTTTCAAAAGTGCCTAAATGAGTTGGGTGCTAAATGCCATTGATTTTTCAATGGGAGTTGAGCAGCTAATGCACTTGGGTTACATTGAAAATCCCTACCTACATCTACTTAGGTGCTTGTTTCTGAATATGAAGGATCCACAGTCTATCACTGGCACTGTCACAAGTTCAAGGACATTATTCTGTTTGTTTTTCATTTTTAGTTTTTCCTTTAGAGGAAAAAAAGGACATTAAATACAAAAAATCTGTTAATGCCAAGTTGCATTATTATATTA
>ML686194.1:707464-739706 GCA_007922175.1 Pelusios castaneus
AAAGTTTGAGGACCCCTGTACTAGACTAATAGAAGTTTGGATCTGACACAAAATATCATGCTGCCAACCAATCCTTTAGTAAGTAACCTAAAGGTTTATTATCAAAGGAAAGAAACAAATAAGAGAAATATTAAAGGATCAAAGCAGTCCGATACAGACCAATGATTTGAAGTCCATGTATATCAGATTGTCAGCAGAACTGTGGAGTTTGCAGGCTTGTACCATTCCTTTGGTGTACATCCAGTACCTAGGTTGGTCTCAGTCCTTTTTTCCCCAACTTCAGTTGCAGATGACTTGATCTAGAGGGGTAGGATCTAAGCAGGAATGAAGACAAGATGGAGAAGGTGCAGCTGCATTTTATAGTCTCTGGTCTGCCATGTGGCTTGTCTTAAACACAAGCTCACAGCACATGGGCTATATCTACACTTGTTAATTTAAGCTGACTTTAACTAAGTCGACTTAGTTAAGTCGACATAGAGTGTCTACACTTAAAAATAAAGTCGACTTAAAGGGGAACTTAAAAAGTCGACCTAGAGCATCCACACTGGACGCCTAGGTTGACTTCTAGGGGCTTAGGGGGACCTAAGGGAGGTCCACAGGGATAGGGGGGACACCCCTTGCCCAATGCCAGGGGGCTCAGCCTTTGCCCCATTGTACCTAGGTACAATGGGGCAAAGGGGGACAGGGACCCTGGCAGGGCATAGGGGCAGGGCTCTGCCCTGTCCTGTGAGGAGGCATGCCAGGCTCCCCCTGTGCTCCCCCCTGGTAGGGAGAGCAGTGGTGTAGCCCTGGGGTAGCCCTAAGTTAATTTAGGGCTACCCCACATCTACTGTGGCTTAAGTCGACTCTAGGGAGTCGACTTAAGCCTTAGGTCTAATAGAAAGTTGGTGTTATAAAGTCGACTTACTTAATTTTCCTTAAGTCGACTTAAGGAAAGTGTAATGTAAATGCAGGGTAAATTAAGTCGACTTAAGCAAGCTTAAATAGACTTAATTTACCAGTGTAGACACAGTCATGGATAGGAAAAGGCACGTGCAGTCCTCCCACTGATCACAGGCACATCATCCCTATATATCCTGAGGACTCATGGGTGCCGTCCTGAGTTCTCTGACTGTAAAGGTGATGGCCCCGAGTAATCAGTGCAAACACTAATCTGCCTGGAGGTGTAGCCCAATAGCCCAGCATAAGTGTTGGATTACACATAAATCACACATTCCATAATTTACAGTAAAAGAAGATGCATACACATAAACAATATTATATTTAGCAAATTATAAGCTTTGCAGTGGTACCTGCCATGGCATATCTCATACAAATGATTAAATTTGCAATATTGATATCAATAATATTATTTGGTCACTGCTAACACAGACAGTGCCATACCCCCTCTCTACATTTAGAATCCAATTACTGTTTCTACACAAATGGTAGTCTTTGGAGTCAGTTCTGTTCTTACTGAAATGTAATGCCAAAACTCCTAGAGACTTCAGCAGGAAAAGAACCACTCCTTTATCACTGAAAACTGCTGTCTTTGTACTCGCACCTTTTGTTCCAAAAACCTAACACTTAATATGAAAGCCATGGAGACACTTGTTCTCATACCTTCACATCTCTTGGGAACAACCTGAACAAAGTCTAATTCTTTGAGCAAAGAGAACAATTTTATAGCTGAAAATGCTTTAGAGAGACTTTCCACTTCAAAGGCTAACCACTGTATTTTACATTTTAATGGTACACTAATGTTGAATTAAAATGGAATCCCTATGGTAATGTACCATAGCTAAATCAATACTCCATAATTAGTGTCATAAAAATGAATATTAAAAGATATAGTAGCAATGGAATATACCAAACAAGGAGGGTTTTTAGTGAAAAAAAAGCCTTTGGTGTCCATTAACTCATGCCTGACTAATGTTAAATTACAGCCAAATATCTGGAAAATACTTGTGAGAGCCACATTAATGCCCACAAAATGTATCCTAATTAGCGCTATTATGATAAATGCTGAAAGAATTCATTATGACTGAAGACTTCTAATAGAAAGTTGCCCATAAACTGCATCTTAACAAACTCTTCCATTATCGCCAACACAGTAATGACTGCTGCTCACCCGACTACGACCACAAAGATGAAGTTTAAAAGCGAACATTAACTGTGACCAATCCCCTTAGTAAAAGTCTGCCAATGATTGATGCCTTCTTTTTTCTCTCAGACATGCCTTTATAGCAATGTACTTGCTACCAGATCTTGGCATCCACATCTTGCCTTGTTTTATTCAAGTAGGCCCTGATGAAGTAGCAAAATGTTTAAGCGCATATTGAACTTTAAGAACAAGTTTAAATTCAGATGACTTTTAAGTTAACAAAGGCAAAAATGCTTTGCTAAATTGAGGCAACAGAAAAAGTGAATACCATTTTCTGTGTGTCCAGTTTTACAGTATATAAAAGTTCTATTCTATTTTATGTAATAGGAAGACGTCTTGATTCACATAGGACCAGATTCTGTTTCCTTAGTGGAGTAAAACTATATTGCTCCAAATTTACACCACAGTAGTAGAGAATAGAATCTGAATCAACATCATTGATACTGAGATCAGAATTCGGCTCAGAGACCCTGAATCCAAAATGCCTATGTTCAGGAACTAATAATATAAAGATAATTCCATTATAAAAAACAATTTAAATAAAAACCCTGCTAAATGGGTGTCATCTTTGTCCTCAAACACCTAATACAAATCAGGAAATACACATTTCGTCAGGGCAAATGTGCCCAACCATTGAGTCATTATCATGTTAAAATAAAGTGTGCTTATTTATAGCTTCAAAGCGATGGCCATGTTAGTCTAGTTCATCAAAACAAACAAGGAGTCTTGTGGCACTTTTAAAGACTAACGAATTTAGTTATTGCATGAGTTTTCAAGTGTCTAATGAAGTGGGATCTCTCCCCTGAAAGCTCATGTGATAACTAAATTTGTTGGTCTTTAAAAGTGCCACAAGACTCCTTGTTTTTATTTAAAGCTGTAACAGTTGCAATGTGACATTTTCATGTGTTTAAAAATAGTTTGCCTAATTCTCCTCTTATGCTGATTTTACCCTATGGGTGTAAATTCCTAGACCTCAGTTGAGATGCTCCTGATTTAAACCAATATAAGGGAGAGGAAAATCAACAGGACCACAGAGTAGGTTGGTCTGTTTTGATAACCTGCTAAGCCATCCTATTTATTGTGTTCTGACATTTCTACACTTCATGGGCCAATTCATCCCTGATGCAATTCCACTGAAGTAAAGGAGTTATACCAGAGCTGAATTTAAATGCATATATTTGCTCTCGCAGAACTGGTGGCTTAATCTTCATGTGCTTTTAGTTCAGATGAGCTACTAGTAGTATATGCTCAGTAAAGTGCTTCAGTTGATTCCCAGCTTTGGGGCATTTATAGGTACTGCAATGTGCTGAGTGTCCCAAATATTATTGACTTCAGTGGCAGTTGAACGGAGAACCTTAGAGCATTTGGGGCTCTTTGGCCTCGCATCAGAAAAGCACTCCAAATCAAGACAACATTTAAACACTTGCTTAACTTAAGCATGCTCTTAACTCTCATTGAAGTCAACGGGACTTAGGCATGTGCCTAAGTGTCATCCTGAATAGGAATCTAGGTTCTGGGTCACCTTCTCAGGAGCAGCAGCATTGCCATTGAGCAGGTACATAGGTTACAGATAGGAGAATGCCCTACAGATATGAAGGGTAGCAAGGAAGCCTGTTGAATAACAGTCATGAACAAGCTGATGGCAGCACCAACAGTGCCTGATGGAGCAGCAGTAGAAAATGCTACCGATTCCCCATAATTATACAGGACATGGTGAATGTAGGGCAGCATTTCCTAACCGGTGTGCCATGCCACATGGGTGTGCCCTCAGGCCTGAGCAGGTATGCCACGGAATACTTTGAAAAGCTACTTAGAGGTCTGGATTGGCTCATGAATATTCATGAGTCCTTTGGAGACTATATGGTGATGTGCCTCAAAATTATGAAAGGCATCGAGGTGTGTCATGGCAGAGAAAAGCTTGGGAACCACAGATGTAGGGCACCTTCAGATAAGCCTGCAGCCAACTTAACCTATAGCAGCATGCGATTGGCCTTCTAGAAGTAATGCTAGAAAGGTGGAAAAATCACAAGGGGTCAACGGCATTCGCTAGAAGAAGGAACTTTGAACATAAACATGCGTCCATGTTTGTCGCTTTACTTCTTGTAATTTCAGTATGGGACGTGGTTTGTATGGAAGAGAGAGTAGGACTGCAACTGTACACACTTTCCCCACCATAATCCAAATCACAGTGCAGGTGGTTCAGCAACGCAACGCTGACTCTGCAACCTCATAATTCAAGTCCTATGGCAGTGGGGGATTTAGGAGGAAAGCAATCTTTGAAAAACCAGTGGCAGAAAAATGGAAGAAGTACAATTAGTAACAGACGACAGAGACCCCAGAAGCTTTTTTTGCTGTTCTCCGTGCTGGGTATGGACCCAGGTGCAATGGGATAACCCCTATGTCCACACTGGGTGGAAATGACTATTCACTAACAAGAAAAGAAATACTAAATTAATGGACAGAACATTACAGTTTGCTTCTCAAATTACCTTTCAAACATTTCCAAGGAAGCAATTAATGCTCTTTCACAGTGTCCATTAGAGAAGAATTTGCACTAGTCCCCATCTTATCTGAGGCATATAACAACAAGCATGTGTTCACACAGAAAATCACCAGGAAAGATGGCACCTAAAGGAATGATGGCTATTGCCTTGCAAGACACCTCACATGGCTCTTATGCATTATCTGGGAGCAAGATACAGTGTCACAGTATTTCAAGGATGCCAACATTGCCCAGCGCTATAAACATATATGTGATAGGGCAAACTGATTACTGTAGCATTTCCCTACCCTCTGTTGATGGGAAAATTCTTTCACAGGTCATATTGTATAGACTTAATACCCATCTTGTGGAAACCATCCTTCTCAAATCTCAGCGTGGATTTTGGTTTGGATGGGGCACTGGAGGCATGATCTTCACAGCCCATCAGCTTCAGGAGAAGTGCTGGGAGCAAAATTGTGGTCTTTATATGGTATTCATCGACTTAGCTAAAGTTTTTGATTATGCAAATCATGAGAGAGACTGAAAAATGTTGCTAATCTTTGGCTGCTCTGTCAAGCTTATTTCTGGTCATTCAGCCCTTTTGAAAGGGGATGATGACCGCTATGGAAAATGGTGATCTATCTGGTCACTAATGGCACCAAACAAGGCAGTGTGCTGGCTCCTACACTCTTCCATCTTTTTACTGTAATTGCTAATGGATGCCTTGCATCATATTGACAGAGAACTACTTATTCAGTTCTACACCAGTGGAAAGTTGTTCAATCTGAAAGACTTCCATGCTGACCTGAGAGTGGCATAGATACTCCTGAAGGAATTTTTATTTGCTGATGACTGTGGGCTGCTTCACTCAATTATGCCATTCAGTTTATAATTGATCACTTCACCCGTACGATCAGTTGTTTTGGTTTCATAATCAGCCTAAGGAAAACCTGCAGTACTGTACCAGCCTTCATTGAGGGGTGCTTTTAGCTAAGTTATCAGTATTACATTCTTCTAGTCCACCGACAATTTCTGCTGCCTAGGGATTATGCTGTCTCAGAATGTCACAAAGATCATGAGATTAGCCATTGCATAGTCAAAGCCAACTCTGTCTTAAGAATGCTGTCACAAGATCTGTGGAACGATAAAGGAATCAAAATAAGCACTGAGTTAAATGTCTATTGGGAAGCGGTGTTTATAACGCTTTTATACGTTCGTGAGAGACAGAAAACATATTGTCACCACATTAGGAAACTTGAGCGGTTGCATGTGCATTTTCTTTGGTCCGCGTCAAAACGTGGGAGAAGATTTCCGATATCAAAATCCTTCATCGTTGTCAGATGTCTGGCATTCAAAGCATGCTTATAAAAGTTCAGCTCTGTTGGTCTGTGGAGCTTGTTCATATGGCCTATTTGAGAATACCAGTGGTTATATTTCATCGTCAGCTAAAGCAAAGCACTCATTCTCATGGAGAACAGTCCATACAATACGAAGATGCTGAAGTCAACCATGAAAACACATCAGGTTGACCCCAGTAACTAGGAAGCAACAGCCCATGACAGAGCAAGGTGGCAGTGTATTTGTCATGTTGCCATTAGCCACTTTGAAGCAATTGAATCGAATTGACATCTTGTGAAAAAACAAAATGCAAAGGAAAGATACAACAACTTGCAATGGTCACAATGGGTGCGTCTACACTTACAAATTAAGTTGATTTAAGCTTGCTTAAATCGACTTAATTTAATCTGAGTCCACACTACATTTTCCTTAAGTTGATTTAAGCAGCAGCTTAAGTCGATTTAAGGAAAAATGAAGTCGACTTTACCAAACCTGGTTTTAAGTCGACTTTGCTGGCTAAGTCGACTTTATTAAGTCGACTTAAGCCAGTGTGGATGCAGAGTAACCCTAAGTCGACTTTAAGTCGACTTAAAGGGCTTCAGGGCTTCCCCACTGCCCTCCCACCAGGCAGGACAGAGCCCTGCCCACCCCGCTCCTATGCCCTGCCAGTGTCCCTGTCAGGCTCAGCTCCCATTGTACCCAGGTACAATGGGGCAAATGCTGAACTCCTGGCACTTGGCAAGGGGTGCCCCCCCCCTGCCACCGTGGACCAATCCCAGGTCCACTTAGCCCCTACAAGTCGACTTAGGCGTCCAGTGTGGACGCTCTAAGTCGATTTGGCAGGGTCCCCTTTAAGTCGACTTAATTTTTGAGTGGGGACATGCTAAATTGACTTAACAAAGTCAACTTTAAGTCAACTTTGTTAAGTCGACTTAGCTAAGTCGACTTAAATTAACAAGTGTAGACATAGCCAAACTTATATGTCCTCGATGTAACCATGTTTGCAGCTATCATACTGATCTGATCTCGCATATATGCATTCACCTCTACCATTTGTTCAGTCCTTCTGTGTGAAGCAGTGTGAGACTCCATTATCATCCTTGAATAGAAATGGATCTAGATACATGCTTAAATGCTTCCTGAATAGAAGCTTTAGTGATATCTTCTGTACCAGTCAAAATCCTCACTAACCTATTAGTCTTCATGCTGTTGTAAATTTGCTAGAGGCTAGGGATGTGATTCCCCTCTTCATGTACATGTACACGTTAGCTCTCATGGAACTAGCAGGAGTACAAATAAGAGAGCAGCCATGGTAGAAGCATGGCTGAGCAGTGCCGAATACATATGCTTTGGTTTCAGGCAGATTTGTACTCAGCATGGCTCAGACATGCCTCTGCTGCTACTATCCATGGGTGCGTCTACACTTACAAATTAAGGAAAGCTTAATTCGACCTAACAACACCTTGTTTTAGGTCAAAATAAGGCTTAAGTCAACTTTTTCAGTCGACTTAAGCCATTGTGGATGCCCTAAGTCGACTTATGACATAAGTCGATCTAGGGCGGGGGGACAAGGGAGCCACGGTGGCTCCCTTGTCCCCAGGGGTGCCCCTGCTTCCTTCTCCCCAGACCCGTGGTTTCCCTGCAAGAGGAGCTGCAGTCCTGGGGAGAATTGCTCCCCAGCCAGGGCTCCAGCTAAAGAGAAACCCCCCTCCCCCCTCTGGAACCCTGATTGGAGAGCCCTGGAGGCTCCTTTCTCCCCAGGAAGCCTCAGGCGGCTCATCCCAGGGAGAGCCAAGCAGTGCATGGCTTGCTTTCCCTGGGACGAGCCTCCTGTGGTTCTTGGTCCCAGGGCGAGCCAGCCATGCACCAGCTGGCTCTCTCGGGGGGAGCCGCCTGTGACTCCAACCCAGGGACAGCAGGGTTGGAGAGATGGCCTTGAAGGGCTGGCTCTTCTGGGATGAGCTGCTGGCAGCTTGCCTGTCTTGAGGAGAGCCAGCCTGCAGCCTCCACCTATCCAGTCGACTTAGAGAGTCTAGTGTAGACTCTCTAAGTCAACTTAAGAAAGTCGACCTAACTTTCTAAGTATAGACATAGCCTCTGATACTACAGTGACATTATTACTTATACCTCCACTAGATATGAGATCTAACACAAATATTTGTATATAGGAAAAAACCACACACCTAACTCATAGTGGACATGGTCTTCATTTGTCAATCTAAGAAGTGTCTTTTTCATATGAACATAGTAATGCCAAGACATTTTCTTTGTAACCAGAAGGCACAAAAAACAATAGGAGGTCTGTTTATTATTTACATATATCCGTTGCCCTGCATGGCTTTTAATTGATTACAGCACTCGATTAACTTTTCTCTCTTTGTTTCATTCGTCTTATTGTTACGCTTTTTTTTTAAAAAAAGGCAATTGACTAGTTTGCACATTTTTATAGAATTATATATAAAAATTGATCTACCAAATTAATTTGTTGGAAAAAAATTAGTGGATCATATTCATCCCCATTACACAGCTGATACAGCGCTGTGTTCAGGGCAGGACAAGCAGGACAGCTGCACAGAGCGCAGAGTGAGTTGATAGAAAAATGGGGTGGAGGTATGCCCAAAAAAATGTCAGGAGGCCACAAATACACTTGGTTGTCCCAGGCACTACAATGCCTAGTTACAGCTCTGCAGAGATGAATTGGGCTGATAGAGTAGATTTAGAAGCCTATATAATATGTGGTTTTACTCTGAGAACTGATTATGTTAAAATGACACCTTTTTCAACAGAGCTGTTCTTTATGTGTAATAATCAGAATTGTATTAGCTGATTTTAATGATAAAATATTTTTTTAAAATTCCTATTAGGCATGCAGAGAAAACACATATCAGAAGTCCTGAATGAAGAAAGCACGTAAGCATATAATTTAAATTTATACATTACATATTTAGGATAGCACTGAAACATATGCTCAAGTGCTAACAGAAAAAGGATGCTTTCCTGAATAGGCTCAGAGAGAAGGAGATGAATTCAATTCCTTCCCATAATAGAGGTTTGGAGTTTTCAGAATACTGGATTTTTTTTTTCCCAGCAGAAAATTTCTTCTTCTCATCAAAAACTGAAAACTGTATTTTTTTTTTAATTTGGGGGGAGGTTGAGTTAATAGTTTTCTCACCATTTTTTTTCAAGGAAGACAGACATTTTGGTGAAAATATTCACTTAGTCTATAACCCAACTGTCAGTTCTAAAGAAATTTCAGTGGAAAAAATTTGACCAAACCTACCCATAATCATCAATAGAATTGTCTATCAAGTTTCAGTTACACCACTACAACATCACTGAACTCACTTTTTTTAAATCAGCAGGTCAAGATAACTTGCATGCAAGAGTTTTAAAAGAGCTGGCTCATAAGATCACAGGACTGTTAATGCTAATTTTCAATAAGTCTGGGAGCACTGAGGACGTTCCAGAAGACTGGAAGACAGCTAAATGTTCCACCATTTTTAAAAAAAGGTAATAAGGATGACCTACTGATCCTGGGCAAGGTAATGGAATGGCTGAGATGTTATTCGATTAATAAAGCATTTAAGTAGAGTAAATTCAAATCAATATGGGTTTATGAAAAACAGATCCTGTGTCAAACAAACAACATTTTAATGAGATAACAAGTTTGATTGATATAGGCAATAGTGTTAACCTAATATGTCAAGACTTCTATAAGGTGTTTGACTTGGTACCACACAACTTACTTATTAAAAAATAGAATGAAATAAAATTTACTTGACACATGTTAAATGAATTAAAACCTAGCCAATCGATAGCTCTCAAAATGTAACTGTAAACAGGGAATCATCACTGAGTGAGTGTGTTTCTAGTAGGATCTTGAAAGAATTGGTTGTTGTCCTGAGGCTATTTAATGTTTTTATTAATGACCTGGAAGAAAAGATAAAATCATTACCAATAAGGTTTGCTGGGAAGGGGAAATAATGAAGAAGACACATCACTGATTCAGAGCAATCTGGATCTCTTGATAAACTGGGCACAAGCAAACAGTATGCATTTTGTATGACTAAATGTAAATGTACGCATTTAAGAACAAAGAATGTGAGCCATATTTATACAACAGTTGAGTCTAGAAAACAATGACCCTGAAAAGGGTTAAAATCATAGAATCTTAAGATTTGAAGAGACCTCATGAGGTCATCTAGTCCAACCCCCTGCTAAAAGCAGGAACACTCCCACTAAATCATCCCAGCCAGGGTTTTGTCTAACCGGGCCTTAAATGTTTCCAAAGATGGAGATTCCACCACCTACCTAGGTAACCCATTCCAATGCTTGACTACCCTCCCAGTGAGAAAGCTTTTCCTAATATCCATTGCTCCTTATTCTGTCCTCTGTTACTACTGAGAACAGCCTAGCTCCCTCCTCTTTGGAGCACCCTTTCAAGTAGTTGAAAGTTGCTATCAACGCCCCCCCCTCCCCAATCTTCTCTTTTGCAGACTAAATAAGCCTAGTTCCTTCAGTCTTTCCTCATAAATCATGTACCCCAGCCCACTAATCATTTTCATTGCCCTCCACTGGACTCTTTCTAATTTGTCCACATCCTTTCTGTAGTGGGGAGCCCAAAAACTGGACACCGTATTCCAGATGTGGCCTCACCAGTGCCAAATAGAGGGGAATAATCACATCCCTTAATCTGTTGGCAACACTCCTACTGATGCAGCCCAATATGTCATTGGCCTTTCTGGCAACAAGAGCACACTGTTGACTCATATCCAGCTTCTCGTCCATCATAACTCCCAGGTCCTTTTCTACAGTGCTGCTACTTAGCCAATTGGTCCCCAGCCTGTACCAGTGCATGGGATCTTTCTGTCCTAAGTGCAGGACTTTGCACTTGTCCTTGTTGAACCTCATGAGATTTCTTTTGGCCCAATGCTCCAATTTGTCTAGGTCTTCCTGAATCCTGTCCTTGCCCTCCAGTGTGTCTACCATTCCCCCCAGCTTGGTGTCATCTGCAAACTTACTGAGCATGTGATCTATCCCATCATCCAGATCATTAAAGCAGATGTTGAACAGAACCAGTCCCAGGACCGATCCTTGGGGCACTCCACTCATTACTGGTGACCAACTAGACATTGAATCATTGATTTCTACCTGCTGAGCCCAATGATCTAGCCAGTTTTCTATCCACCTTACAGTCCATTTATCCAACCCATACTTCCTTAACTTGCCGACAAGAATGCTGTGGGAAACTGTATCAAAAGCTTTGCTAAAGTCAGGGTATATCACATCGATGGCTATTCCCGCATCCATGAATCCAGTCATCTCATCATAGAAGGCAATCAGGTTGGTCAGGCATGATTTGCCCTCGGTGAATCCATGCTGACTCTTCCTGATCACTCTATTCATAATGGATTCTTTGAGGACCTGCTCCCTGATTTTTCCAGAGATTGAGATGAAACTGATTGGTCTGTAATTCCCTGGATCCTCCATTTTCCCTTTCTTGAAGATAGGTATTATATTTGCCTTTTTCCAATCCTCTGGAACCTCCCCCGTTCGCCACGAGTTTTCAGAGATAATGGTCAGTGGCTCTGATATCACATCGGCCAACAACCTCAGCACCCTCGTTTGCAGTTCATCTGGCCCCATAGACTTGTGCACATCTAACTTCTCTAAGTAGTCCCTAACCTGACTTTCCATCACTGAGGGCCACTCTCCTTCCCTCCATTCTGTGTTACCCAGTGTAGTAGCCTGGGAGCTGACCCTGCCTGTGAAGACTGAGGTTAAAAAAGCATTGAGTACTTCAGCCTTTTCTGCATCATCCGCCATGAGGATACCTGCCCCATTCAGTAAGGGACCTACAGCATCCCTGATCCTCTTCTTGTTACTGTAGAACCCCCTCCTGTTATCCTTCACATCCCTTGCCAGCTGCAACTCTAATTGCCCTTTGGCCTTTCTGATTTATCCCTGCAGGCCCGAGCAATATATTTGTACGCCTCCCTAGTCATCTGTCCAAGCTTCCACTTCTTGTAAGCTTCCCTTTTACGCTTCAGCTCACTGCAGAGTTCTCTGCTAAGCCACGTTGGGTGCCTTCCATATTTGCTGTTCTTTCTGCACATTGGAATGGTATCTTCCTGTGCCCTTAGCAGGGTTTCCTTAAAATACAGCCAGTTCTCTTGGACACCTTTCCCCTTCCAATCAGCCTCTCAAAGGATCGTGCCCGTCAGTTCCATGAGGGAGCCAAAATCTGCTTTTCTGATGTCCAGGGTGTGTGTTCTGCTTCTTTCTTTCCTTCCATTGATCAGGATCCTGAACTCTACCATCTCATGGTCACTGCTGCCCACGTTGACATTCACTTCTACTTCCCTGATCGATTCTTCTCTGTTTGTGAGCAGCAGGTCAAGAGGTGCAAGGCCCCTAGTTGGTTCCTCCAGCGTTTGTACCAAAAAGTTGTCCTCAACACTCTCCAAAAACTTCCTGGATTGCCTGTGCACTGCTATATTGCCCTCCCAGCAGATGTCAGGGAAATTGAAGTCCCCCATGAGAACCAGGGCCTGTGATCTGGAAACTTCTGCTACGTGTCCATAGAATGCCTCATCCACTTCCTCTTTCTGGTCTGGCGGTCAATAGCAGACACCCACCACGACATCTGCCTTGTTGCACTCTCCTCTCAACTTAACCCAGAGACTTTCAACAGGCTTGTCTCCACTTTCATAGTGGAGCTCCAAGCAATCATACAGCTTTTTTACATATAGCGCTACTCCTCCACCTCTTCTTCTGTGCATGTCCTTCCTGAACAATTTATACCCATCCATGGCAGTACTCCAGTCATGCAAGCTATCCTACCATGTCTCTGTTATTCCAATTACATCATAGTTCCTTGTCTGTGCCAGTACTACCAATTCTTCCTGTTTGCTTCCCAGGGTCCTTGCATTTGTGTACAGGCACCTAAGATACCAGGCTGATTGCCCTACTTTCTCCTCTCTCCTGTTGCATTTTCTCCCAGTATCTTCCTTCTCCACTCACCTCAGTGATTAGGGCTTCATTAGAACACCTAAGACAATGATTTGATTTCCCCCCAGTTCTGTCTAGTCTCTCTTTTATCCTGCTGTTACAGTCCCAGCACCCCCCAAGTTCCATTCCTTCTGCCAGGTCTCCCTCATTATGACTTACCTGTGGGCTTTGGTCACCTTCCCCCTTCAAACCTAGTTTAAAGCCCTCATCACTAGGTTAGCCAGTCTATGTCCAAATATGCACTTCCCCTTCCTCGATAGGTGGAGTCCTTCCTCCTGGAACAGCACCCCATGGTCAAGGAAGCCAAAGCCCTCCTGGTAACACTATCTTCGCAACCAGGCATTCACCTCTAGGCTGCATCTGTCTCTGCCCCTACCCTTGACCAGAAGGATTGAAGAGAACACTACCTGAGCACCAAACTCCTTCACCCATGCTCCCAGAGACCTGTAGTCACTTTTGATCTGCTGACAGGCACCTTTCACAGTATCATTAGTGCCCACATGGATGAGTAGCATGGGGTAGCAGTCAGAGGGCTGGATGTTTCTCAACAATCCCTCTGTAACGTCTCTAATACAGGCCCCTGGCAGGCAGCATACCTCCTGGAATGCCATGTCAGCGTGACAGATGGGTGTCTCCATCCTCCTCAGAAGAGAGTCCCCAACCACCACCACTCTACATTTCCTCCTGGATGTGGTGGTTGTGATTGTCCCAGTCTTGGGGCTGCATGGCTTTTCTTCATACACTTCATTTCCTGTTGCTAGGGCTGCATACCGTTTCTTCATCACTATGGTGGGTGGGACAGGAGCAGGGGTGGAGCACTACTTGCTGCCAGAAGCAACCAGTTGCCAGTGTCCTCCCTGTGACAGAGCCATCTGCTCCTTCCCCGATGGTGTGACAGCAGGAGTCCTTCGTAGTTGGATAGCTTCCTCAGACTTCGATGTCTCTTCATGAATGCTCTCGAGGAATTCCTCATGGGCACAGATGTTTCTGAGCCTAGCCAATTCCTCCTGGAGCTCTTCCACCTGCTTCCTGAGAGATTCCACCAGAAGGCACCTTTCGCACTGGATGATTCCCCCAGCCTAGTTGTCTATGAGTGGAAAATGCAGGCCACAGTCTCAGCAAATCCACACCAGAATCTGGGTTGAGATATCCACGGTCAGGTTGTCTGTCTGGATACAGGTGCTGGTGGAGGAGACAGAAGCAGTGCTGGTACAAGCCGTGCAGTTCTTCTTGACCATAGCGGCCTCACAGACCACAAACTTCTCCCAAACTCCCTCTCAAGCTCCCCTGTTTGCAGCCTCCTGTTTGCGAGCTCTCCATGGTTGCTTAGCCTCTGGCTTTTAAGGCCTTCTCCTCCTAGGTCAGATCTTGCCCCCTCGTTAATGGGTCATGGTGGATAATTAGTGGTACATCAGCTCACAGTGGCTATGTCTACACTTGTTAAAATTAGTTCGAATTAGTTAGTTCGAACTAACTAATTCGAACTAATTTTAGTTTAGCGATCCCCAATCATTTCAATGGCCGGTTAGTTTGAACTAAGAAATTAGTTTGAATTAACATGGCCACATTGGCTAATTCAAATTAGTTAGTTTGAATTAAAGCATTACTTCTGAAGCCCTACTCGAACTTATTAGTTTGAATTAAGGAAGCCCTTAATTCGAACTAACTAAAGCCTAGTGTAGCCATGGCTTTAGTTAGTTCGAATTAAGCCTCCTTAATTCGAACCAACTTGCCAGTGTAGACATAGCCAGTGTGACTCTGTCCAAAAGAGTTAATGGGGTGTCTAAATAGGGGAATCTCAAGTAGGAGTGCAGAAGTTATTTTACTTCTATATTTGACATTGATGCAACTGCTGGTGACACATTGTATCCAATTGTGGTGCCCACAATTCAAGAAGGATGTTGATTAAAAGGATTAGAAAACATGCCTTATAGTGATGCACTCAAAAAACTCAATCTAACTTACCAAAGAGCAGGTTAAGCTGTGTCTTGATTACAGTCTATAAATATCTGCCTGGGGAACATATATTTAATAATGGGCTCTTCAATCTAGCAGAGAAAGGTGTAACATGATCCCACGGTTGCAGGCTGAAGTTAAACAAATTCAGACTGGAAATAACGTATAAATTTACAACAGTGAGAATAATTAACTATTGGAACAATTTACCAATGGCTGTGGTGGATTCTCCATCACTGCCACTTATTAAATCAAGATAGGCTGTTTTTCTAAAAGACGTACTGTAGGGATCATTTGGGGACGTTCTATGTTTTAGTGTTATATAGGAGGTCCGACTAGATTATCAAAATGTTCCTTTCTAGTCTTGGCATCCATGAATGTATGAATGCTTTGGGTTTGAATAAGAGTCACTGGTAAGAGGTTTTTGCCTGAAATAAGTTTTATTACTGGTTGTGAGAAGTTCAAAGAAAAAGAACCCAGCTTGACTCTCAGATCCAAGACTGAGTTTGCAGGTCTGGCAGAAAATAAAATTATTTTAATTTAACCTAAGCACATCTGATATTGATATCACTGAGACACAATAACATGGAACAGCACAACCCTATCACTGTAAAAATGGGGTTATGCTGTTCCATGTTATTTTATGTGTAGAGCTGCACTTTAAAAATGCTGAGATTTTACTGATAAGAGAATGGAGCTGCTGCTGAACAGATTGAATGGAAATGCTTAACATACTTCTATAGTAACTAGCCGGGATACATTCAGAGAATGAGTAGGGTGTGTGCCACTCAAGTTAACATGACAGATGACTGAACATGAAAATTACTCCATGTTCAAAACTGGCTTAAGCCTCATCAAGGCAGCCACTACAGGATGAAAGTTTCTTTCTTTTTTTTTTTTTTAAACAAACAAAGTTAATGAGAGAAATTTGAGGAGATGAGAGGGATTTGTGCTTTCACATCTGCTGGAGACGGGCAAACGTGGTTCAAATAAAATGAGAACTCTGTCTTCTGAACTCTCACCTAAATCTTTAAGTGAACTTGAAGCAAACCTTTTCCAAGGGTTGGAAAAGCATAGTTAACGTCTTTTTTAGGCAATTTTCTTTGCTTCTTCATTCTAGCCAAGGATACGATTCTAACGGCCATTTAGGTAGGAAAATAAATGTGGCCTGGTTTTCAGAGACATTGAGAATCCTAAGCAAACAAGGGCTGCGTCTACACTGGTAAATCAAGTCGACTTAAGCTTACTTAAGTCGACTTAATTACTCTGCGTCTACACTACAATTTCCTTAAGTCGACTTAAGCAGCTGCTTAAGTCAACTTAAGGAAATTCAAAGGTGACTTTATAACACCTGTTATAAACTTGACTTTGAGGCTTAAGTCGACTCTTTAAGTCGACTTAAGCTAGTGTAGACGTGGGGTAGCCCTAAGTCGACTTTGTCGACTTAGGGCATGTGTCCCTTCTCTCTGGGACTACTCAGGTCCCGGCAAGAAGGGACTGCGGGGCTCGCTTCCTTCTCCCCAGGACCCACGCTCCAGCTGCTCACCTGTCCTGGCAAGAAGAAAGCCCCACGCTCCCTTCTCCCCAGGACCCGTGCTCCAGCTGCCGCAGCTGGAGCGCGGGTCTCGGGGAGAAGGGAGCCCCACACTCCCTCCTAGCTGGGACCCTGCGGTCCCGACCAGGAAGGAACGCGAGACCCGCGCTCCCTCCTGGCCGCGACTGCTTGGTCTGGCTAGGAGCGAGCCCGGGGCTCCCTTGGCCAGGAACGCTCGGTCCCGGCTAGCCGGCGCCACGCTCCAGCTGTTTAGGGGGCCTCCCTAAACAGCTGGAGCACGGCGCCGGCCATTGCCACGCTCCAGCTGCCCCCTAAACAGCTGGAGCGCAGCGCTATACAATGGTTGTATTCCTTATGTCCTTAATGGCTCATCAGGTAACTCCCTGGGACCATTGTCCTGACACATTCCTAAACATTAAGGACACAATGGTTTTGCACAGACGCTTCTGTCAGACATTTCCCTAAAATCACATAAGTTAAAGTCTAGATAGAACAGCATATTCCTAACTTCTAATTGAAATAGTATTCCTAGACATAAACTATATAATCATTCCCAGCAAATGACTACCTTTCTATTGATACCAAACATGACATAGTTCCTATGGATTATAGCATTTATGAGATATCCATAGAAAACAATATCATAAATACTTCCCTAAATCCAGACAGCGTCACACCCTGCCCACATGCCCTGCCCTTTGGGGGGCATGCCAGGATCCCCCTGTGCCCACCCTGGCAGGGAGGGAATTGGTGTAGTCCTGGGGTAGCCCTAAGTCGACTTAGGGCTACCCCAGGGCTACACGGGCTTAATTCGACTTTAAAAAGTTGAATTAAGCCTTAAGTCTAATGAAATCTAGGTTCAATAAAGTCGACTTTATTTTCCTTAAGTCAACTTAAGCACGCTGCTTAAGTCAACATAAGCAAAGTGTAGTGTAGACGCAGGGTAAATTAAGTCGACTTAAGCAAGCTTAAGTCGACTTAATTTACCAGTGTAGACGCAGCCTCTGTGCCCCAATTCCCATATGTAAAATGAGAATAATAATTTACACCTAGTCTCCCAGGTTTTGTGAATGTCTGTGAAGTACTCAGATACCACCATGATGAGCATCATTAAAAAGCCCACGAAGAACTTAATAATTCACTCTTCAAAGTAGGGTTTCAAGAAGAAAATGAAGTACTAGAGAAATATCAAGTTGCTTTAGCATAATTAAAAATTAGACCCTTTGGCTATTCCCTGACCTTATTATTTCCAACGGGGTAGCTGTGTTAGTCTAGTTCAGCCAAAACAAACAGGGGCTATGTCTACACTGGAAAAGTTGTCAACTTTGTTAAGTCGACTTAATAAGGTCGACTTTAAGTTGACTTAAAGTCGACCTTATTAAGTCGACTTAACTTTTCTAGTGTAGACATAGCTCTTATGCTTTCCTTAAGTAGACTTAAGGAAATGCTTAAGTTGACTTAATAAAAGTCCAGTGTGGATGTGGCTTTGTTTAGGTCGACTTAAGCATCCTTACGTCGACCTAAGTTGCCAGTGTAGGCACATCCAAGGAGTCCTTTGGCATTTTTAAAGACTAACAACTTTATTAATATGATGAGTTTTCGTAGGATTTTCTCCCATGAAAGCTCATGCGATAAATAAATTTGTTAGGCTTTAAAAGTGCCACAGGACTCCTTGTTTGTTTGTTTGGCTAAATTTATTATAATTCCCCCATAACATTTTTCTCAGCCGTTTCCCTTGTCTATAAGCAAACACTCTTCTTAATATGAAATAGTTAATTATAACTATAGCAATAGCACATAACAAAAACAATACCAACTTCCATTGAACTGAGCAAAAATGATACAATTTCCAGTAAGCTGCTAATCCACACACTATAACGCTGAAGCTTGCCAAAGAGCCAGTGTATGAATATTCCCTCTTCCTTCAGGCTGATTGTGAGCAATACCTATTTCACAACTATCTTTTTCTATTTATTCAGGCATTCACACTTATTTTTTTTCCCTCTGTAACCTTTTCCTTATGTAACCTTGATCCCCTTAATTCTTTCTACACTACTACATTTTACTTTTCCTCATAACATCAAATGTGAATTAATCCCAGTGGTGAAATTCTCACATATGAACTAGCAAAATCCTAACATTCCTCAAGATAGCTGCAAACACTTCTTACTTGTAATGATGTCATCCCATCTAGGTGAAACCTGTGTGTCTTGCCTGCCTAGTATTATTTCTACTGAGCCAGACGCTCTTAACTCAGTTACAGGAAATGGTGAGGAGATGGGTAGAGCCTAAGGCCCACTACTGAAAGAGGGTAAGGCGCCTAAGTTTAGGTGAGAGGGATGCACCTGTCTCCCTGAGGATTCACAGCTGTGAATTTATGCCTGGCAATAGATGCCTAAGCCTTTTTTCACAAAACAAACAAAAAAACCCCCATTGAAGTAAAGGCATTCCCACCCCAAATGCTCTGTAGCTTAGTAATTGTTGCAGCCACACACCGTGTGGGAAACTCAGGTTCATATGCATCCTCTAGGTCAGCAGTTCTTACCCACTATGTAGGGCCACAAAGGTGTGTCGCAAAGAGCTGGGAGGTGTGTCACAGAAAACTGGCAGCTCAGCTTGGAGCCAGCTTGTGGCTCCTGCCGCCCGCCTCGCTCTGCTGCTCTCAACAATCAGCTCTTGCTGCACAACACAGGCAGCAGCCAGGGCCAGAGGAGCAAAGGGACTTTAGGGGCTGCAGCCCAGAGATCCAGGGCTGAAGGGGGGCACCACCTGCCCCACAAAAATAAACCTGGCCCATTGAGCCAGACCACGAGGGTACCTACATGCACTGGCTTGACTCTGTCCCCACCCAGGTACCAGAGTGCTGTATCCTCCACAGTACCTCAGCCTCCCAAGCACTCCTAGTCCAAGCACTACCGCCATCAGCAGACTGTAGAGTGTCACACAGGGGAACATCATCTGTCAGATGTGTCGTGATGGAAAAAAGGTTGAGAACCACTGCTCTAGGTGATGCAGAGGAAGGATTTGAATCCATGTCTCCAATTTCTCTGTATAGGCCTCTAATCACTTGGCTCTGGGACACTTTGGGGTTGGCATCTCTCCTGTTCAAGCCATTTCACTTTGTATAAATAGTTCAATATTCAGTGGCCCAGGACTCAAACTTGGGCCTCCCCATCCTCTCGGAGTGCCCTACCCAGTGAGCTGTAGAGCCATTCTCACACTTTCTTTTGTCCAATGAATATTTAATTATTACACCAGGCTAACAGTTACTATTACCACCTCTCGTTTCCTCTATGTTTTATTTAGGACCTGATCACTTAGTGATCAGGCCTCTCAGAATGCCTACCATATCAGGCCCTGCAAGCAAACTGGTTGAGGGGAAGCACCTAGTTTGAGAATCCCATCAGTATTAAGGTGTAAGACAGGTCCCAGGTGTCAAGACATAGGTGACTGTGCACATGTCCACTGGCAGATTTTTAGGCACACAGACTTTACTGTTAGAATTTAGGCACCTAGAGGGTTACATGGTAGATAGACAAGAGAGCTGAGGGACTGAATTGTGGGTTTAGATGCATAAAGTGGCCAATAGGTGCCTAAATCATTTTATGGATCTAACCCCAAGTGATTTCAGTAGACATCCCTATCCAGTCAGCCAAGTAATTATATCATGCCTATCACAGTGGTATCTGGAAAATGCAGCCACTTTCCTGGAAGAAGAATTGCTGATTTAATTTTTTTTTTTTTAAGTAATGTATAACCTCGGCAAACTGTGCAATGGCAGTGGAGGCGTGTGAATGAATTTCCCTGCTTGCTATGCACATATATTTTTTTAAAATATCAGCAATTCTTCTTTCAGGAAATCCCTTTTGCTCCTGTATTGCTTGTATGTGAGAAGGTTTAAAGGAAAATCTAAGACTAATCTGTGTGTGAGCGTTATATGCTTTTACTGTGCTCTTCTCGACAATGGCTCTTCTCGAATTCCATTTAGACTTCCCTAATCATTTTAAATATGGAAAATTAATTCAAGCATTCTTTAAGCAACAAGGCAACAGCCTCTTCTAATTGTACAAAAGACAGATCTTCATATAGCAAACTTGCTACAAACCAACTGAAAAGTTACACAGACAAGCTACAAATACTGGCACAAGCAATCTGTATCAATTCTTGAAATCCTCTGACTGGTTTATCCAAATCTTCCAGGAAGTGAAACGCCACAGAACTCAGCACTTCTACTTTCTCACCTAAACTGAAGAAGGAAGGAAGTAATTATCCAGACTTAATAACAAGAGATGGCCTGATCCTAGGGTATGTCTACACCTGCAATTTAAGGTTGACTTAAGAATGCTTAAGTCAACCTAAATTACTCCACCTCCACACCAGGCTTTCATTAAGTCAACTTAAGGGCGTCCTTAAGTTGACAATAACTACCGGTGGTTAGGTTGCTTTAACAGCTAAGTCGATTTGTTAAATAAACCTAAAACCAGTGTGGACACCCTAGGTTGACTTAATTCCCTAACTCAACCTAGGGCTGGGAACAAGGGAACCGAGGCTTGCTGGGGAGCTGGGGCTCCCCTTGTCCCTGGAATCTCCAGCTCCCTTCGCAGCCGGAGCTCTCCATGGACCTAGCCAGTCAACTTAAGAGTCTAGTGTAGACTCTCCAAGTCGATTCAACAAGGTCCACTCTAAGACTGGCTTATTACAGGAACATACTCTGAGAATATGTTATCATCCTGATGCATATATCTTCAGTATCATCCTGATGCCTGATGCATATATCTCCACACCCACTGATGCAAGATGAATAGCCCTGAAGATTTGCAAACAGGAGAAAAGGCCCAGTGTGGACACAGCTTTGTTTAGGTCAACTTAAGTTGACCTAGCTTGCCAGTGTAGATGCAAGTGTGTCTAAACTGGCAAGTTAGGTTGACTTAAGGAGGCTTAAGCTGACCTAAACAAAGCCGAATCCACACTGGGCTTTCCTTAAGTCGACTTAAAGAAAGCTTAATTCGATTTAATAGCACTCCTTTTAGGTTGACTTAAGCCTTAAATCGACTCCTTAAGTCAACTTAAGGCCAGTGTAGATGGGGATTAACGCTAAATCAACTTTATTAAGTTGACTTAAAGTCAATATAACGGCTATCTTCACTGTTAAGTCGACTTAACAAAGTTGACTTAAAGTGTAGCCAATTTGTTAAGTCGACTTAACAAGGTCGACTTTAAGTAGACTTAAAGTTGACCTTGTAAAGTCGACTTAACTTTGTAAGTGTAGACATAGCCTGAGTCCTATCCAGCGATGAATGGATTTCTCCTTACAACACCCCAGAGAGGCAGGGAAGTCTAATGATAACAGGGAACTGAAGCAGAGTGATTACTCATCCAAGATCACAGAAGAAATCAATAGTAGAGTCAGGAATTGAAGGTAGCTCTCTGAATTCCAGAACTTGTGTCCTAAACACTGGATCATCTCTCCTCTTTTGCACACTGCTTCAACAAACACTTTACTGCTGTGAGTAATCCCACTGACATCAATGTCAAGATAAGCATGTACATAAATGCAGGAGCATGAAGTTTATAGAGTCCTTGCACGTAAAAATCATTGACAGGGCCATATATTTATCTCTACATTTTGCTGCCTTTCAAATAATCTCTGCACCAATTTATGGCATCTTCTTTTAGAATGTATACTAGTTGACTGTCTGGTCTTTTTTTTAACCAGAAAAAATCCCTTAGTTTAAACTGGACCTAGCTATCCTGAGCTAACCTATTCTGACCTAAACTAAGCCACTTTTCCCAATGTAGGAAGATGATGGGTAACTTCTTTAGATCGATTATATCAAGCCAAGTTGTAACCTAGATTCGTGTTCACATTAATTAAACTTGACCTAAAGTTAAACTTTCTATAGTCAAGACAAGAGCCCAGATAAGATATGGTATTTACGGGCCTGTTTAAATGTTTGACAACTTATAAACAAGCAGATCAAAATCACAGCTTGAAAAATGATACCTGTAAAGACTGGGGGACACATTGCATTCATACATCCAAACTGTGGAACACTACCAATTCATGGGTGTAACTAAAGACAAAATTTGTCCCTGAATCCAAAGCAGCACTGAATCTGAAGCAGGTACTTTAAACAACTCTTTATTTTCATATTTAGACTTCATTTGATCTGCAACTTGTAAAAAAAAATTCTTAATTTTGTCTTGGTTTGTAATAGCTTTAGTGGTCTCAATAAAAATCCTGTGGATGATATAATGGGGCAGGTTTTGTTTCTTTTTTTCAGATAGAAGAAATCTCACTAGCTATGCAACCAGTCCAAAATTCCAGCATTTGAATAAATTATAACAATAAACAATGTGAATAAATATCATTTTTTCCATCCAAATTATCTAACATCATTTCTGCTACTGACCACAGTAAACTAATTCCCAACCACATCGTGTCATCAGACCTGCCAACGCTGTGGATATGGCTCTGTACCAGTTCAAAATCCTTTCTTTATATCTTTATTCCAAGAACAGCATGCAAAATTCAGTTTTTCTTCCCAAGTCTGTTTCTCTCCCTCCTGTTATGCACACTATCAAGCTGAATGACTTTACCTCTCTCGGGGTCTAATGCAGTGGTTCACAATCACTGTGTTGGGACACATTACTGTTTTGCCACATAGCAGTTAAGTATGCCATAGAAAGCTGGGACAATGGCTGGATTTGGCCTGTGGGAGGATATAGGCTTGTGATATGCCACCAACCACGTCACAACCCACAAAAGGTTGAGAACCACTGGTCTAATGATGGGCCAGCTTTATCTCAGACACTGTGAAAACCAGGTAGAATTTCATTCGGGCACATAAGTAAGGAGATATGAAGTACTGACACAGCAAATGATATTGAACATGTCTTGTTAGAGGGAAGATTTAAAATATGGTGTGATTTCCCTACAGGAGTCATTTCCAAGAGACCTTATTCTCTGCAAGGGAGAATCACTAAGGCTATGTCTACACTAGAAAAGTTAAGTCGACTCTAAGTCGACCTTATTAAGTCAACTTAACAAAAGTCAACTTAACTTTTCTAGTGTAGACATAGCCCCTTTTCGACCTTATTAGGTCGACTTAACACTTTAAGTTGACTTAATAAGGTGGATTTAGGCACTAATCCCTGTCCACACTGGCTTAAATTGACCTAATAAGGTTAACTTAAGCCTTCTTAAGTTGACCTAACTTGTAAGTGTAGACGCACCCTAAGAAGGAATTGTGGAGATCAGAAACATCTAAAAGAAATGAGCCCAATCTTGAAAAAAAGAAACATACCTAAACTTTTTGGCAAGGTTCATATTCCGAGCCAGCCTCTGTGTCAAATGCTGTTTCTTTTCAGGCAGGTTCATTCCCATTCTTTCAGCAGCATATATTGTACTCATATAGTATTTTGGAAAACTTTTGCATGGTTAAATATACATGGCCAACATTTTCACACCTGCAGATATAAAATTAGATACCTAAATAGTGTTTTCCAGAGGCACTGAGAACCCACAACATCCCACGACCTTCAGAGGCTGGATCATGGATCTGGTGTTGCACTGCCACAAGGGAGTAAGAACTCCTCTTCCATCCCTACGTGGGTTACCTGGGGCTAGATTTTGGACACTCAACAGTATGAAGCTACTACACATGTACTTACACATCCTCCTGGGAACAGGATGAAGGAGGGTGGGCAAAAAGAAGTGGAGAATGAGTGGAGCCTCTACCCTTCCCTCCTCCACTGTGGGAGTGTCATGAACCAGTAGAACCCTGCTACTTTCCAAAGCCAGGAGAAAGCAGGGGAGAAATTGTGACTCAGAGGTTTGTCTCTGAGTCACAATTCTTCTTGAGGCCACCCTTGGGTGGTGCACCTGATACATTATCCTTTTCTCAGAGCTATACTTACAGTCTCAGTCCAACTCAGTGGAAACTCAGCATCTCCAACAGGTCATTTTTGTTTAGGTACCTAACTCGAGTCACCAAATCTGAAAAACCAGGCCTCATTCACTGAAATGTAAAGAAAGGGAAAGGAACATTCAAGTCATTACATTAAAAACCCCACACTATCCAGACAATCCTCCTAAAATATCCAAGTCAGCCACTAAGCTGAGCCTGGCTAGACTTCATGCATTAAATAAACATGTGTGTGTGCCAAATAATCCTCTTTCATGTTGGAAAAAGAATATAACAAAAGTATTTTATTTAAAATGGACAGAAGATCCAAAACCAACAGAAAGAGGGATGGTTTCCAAAACTCGACTCTCTCTTCTTTCTGATGGAAGGCAAAGAGCACTTATTGTTAGGCAACAGGTGATGGATGTGCAGGTGATCATTATTAACTAATATCCCTGACTAAGGAACATACTCTTAGCTTGTTGAATGACATAGACAGTTTACTAATGTTGGTGGCAGCAAGCTAGATCAGAGATTTGCAGTCTACTGTCTGTCTAAAGAAAAGAACTTTACATTTCTCTAGGGCATAAATGAAGTGTTTTGTTTTGGGATTTTGTTGTATATCCTGAATGTATAATTATAATATATTTTTAAGCCCAACCTTTTCTCTATATGCATAGGACAGGAACAAAGGAGGGCTTAGCTGTTATGCTCTCACTATCTTAGCAAATGTTGTATATTTAAGGTGTGGTGAATGAAAGAAACTAAAATGCTAGAGCAGAGAGCTGGAAAAGATTTAGTGATGTGTAATTTTGCCCATCCTATGGAGAATTGTTCCCTGTAACAGTGGGTTCTCAACCTTTCGTATTGTACCTTCCACCAATCACTCTATCAAAGAACCTGGGGTCCACCATGATAGAAACAAAAAGCCCACTTTTCTTGAGAAGGACATTTATATGTTTACAGGCATGCTATTATTATTTTTATCATTTATGGTAAGTTTTAAGGACATAAAACATTGCAGTAGTATTGTTGGGAGTAAATTTGATTGCTATGGTTTTAAAACACAAACAAACAAAAATAATAATTCCATTAATAGTTGAAAATTTTAGTAATACTATTGAGTATAACTTTTACTGCTAAGGTTTATATATAATGATACTGGATCAGATGGGCAGGGCAGATCAGTGGGAGGGAGAGTGAATTCTTAGTAATTGTTATGAAAACCCTGTGAACCACCTAGACTACTTCTGCATCCCACTGGTGGTACGAGAGCCACTGCCCTATAATACACACTCCAGCATGCTGTCCATTATATAGTGCTTCAAACAGCATTGTACTCAAATGAAAATCTCTGATCAGAAATCTCTCACACATGCTCTCACAATTCTGAATTTGAAATCTGCAAATGACGCCCGGTCTTTAGAATCATACAGACCAAAACGCCATATCTGAATTCCAAATTTTGAGGTGCTTAAAACTCTATGTTGATATTTTGCTTCTTGGGTTGGGAGCTAAATTAAGGCAGCCCTAATAATGGCCTTAGGGGAAACACACATATTGCCCCCATCACACCATACCTACCCCAGCGCACTGCCACTCCTTGGCATGGCAGCAGGTTTCAGAATTAGGAGCAATTCATGGAGCTGTTGGATGTGGTTGCCTGCAGTGTAAAGGAAAAAGCAGTTGTACTTGGATCACAGTTTCAAGATGGCATTTGCATCCATGAAGGCTAGAACTTTTTATTTTTAAGAAAAGAAAAGAGATTCTTACCATTTGACTTTAGGAGCCAGGGCCCCTTGATTGCTTCATTAAATCTCAACTGCTTCAGTTAACAGCAGCACAGAAGTTCAGGAATCTGATATAAGTTGTCTTTGGGAGGTGAATTTCAGTTTGGGATGAAAACCCAGGAGTCTGATAAAAGTTTTGGGTTATATTTGTGGCTTAGATGTAATTTGGGATGAAGAGTTGAGACCTACTGGAGTTTGGGAATGACTGTTATTTTAACTAAATGGGTTTGCACATTTCTAGTTATTAGTTATGAGCAGAAGGTGAAAAATACTTTCTGGGTGATGATTTTTGGAACATTTCCTCTGTTTTTAATTGAAATTTCATTTTGACAGAAGTTGTCCAGCCAGGCCACTATTATCATGTACATTAGAGTCTTCCATAATTGTTATGATAGACTTTAACCTGCACAAACAAGCTCACTCAGATATAAAGTGGAAGTTCTGCTTGAGTTTTGGTGATTAGAGGACAGTCCGGGTCTAGGCACAAGAGCTATTCTACACTAGAAAAAGTTAGGCCAACTTTAAGTCCACTTAAAGTCGACCTTATTAAGCCGACTTAACTAAGTGGACTAAGTCGACTTAACTTTAAGTCGACTTAGTCCACTTTGTTAAGTCAACCTAACCACCCTTAAGTCGACTCAATAAAGTCAACTTAAGGGTTACTGCATGTCCACACCATCCTTAAGTCGACTTAAGGAGTCAACGTAATGCTTAAGTCGACCTAATGGGTGGCTCTTATTAAGTCGACTTAAGCTTTCATTAAGTCAACTTAAGGAATTTCTTAAGTCGACTAAATGCAAGTCTGGTGTAGACAGGGAGCAATTTAGGTTAACTTAAGCCTCCTTAAGTTAACCTAAATTGCTAGTGTAGACATACCCAAGGTAATTAATGAGACAAAGAATGGTACATGCTGAACTGAAATATTTAATTTTATCACACTACTACTTTTGCTTACTTTGAGGTTTTTTGCCCTTGTTAAAAAAACAAACACAAAGACAAATAAAAGCACAGAATTATAAGAATCAACATGTTGGACTCACTTCTTTGAAGCCATTATGCATGGTTTTTTATTTACACAATGAATGGCATCTAGGGTTAGGCAGTATTTGAAATGTGGATTTATTTAGTTGAGCCTTTTTTGAGCCAGTTTCTCATCCCAGTGAGAAAATGAAATGAGAAAAGAAATATGAATAGGTTGGTACTGTGGCTCCAGACAATGTGTTTGTTATTTGGGTCCAACTGTAAGTGTGTTTGGAAATGGTATTTCCCCATGCTGAATTTTTAGAAAGGGAATACAAGTAGACTTGACAAAATTAAATTTAGATCGTTAGCTGTGGGTAAACGACAATATCGCCTGATGCATTTAAATCCATGAAAAAAGTATCCAGCAGCACAAGTTGACAAGACCAGTCTCCCTCAGACCTAAAGCCTGAAGGGTTTCCATGTCACCAGCCCACCAGTTAGTTCAGCAAACTGTCTACATCCTATTTCATGGTCCCACTCATTCACCAGCTGGGAGTTAAGGGACTATCCCCAGACTGGAACTGTTCAGCAGTGGGGTGGCTTCCCCAGTGGCTGGGAGCTTGTTTTTCTCCTTGCCAGCCTGGCTGGGGGTCTCTGCTCTGCCCCACCAGAAGTGAAGCCTTTCCCACACCTTCATTTGTCACTGCCTCCCACCCAGGCTGTCCTGCTTCTGTGTCCTCTACAGCCCCACTGTGATTCTGCGAAAATGTATTAAAACTGATATAAATAGGGGAGGAGGCGAATGTTTAAAATAAAAATCAATATTAACTGAGAAAATTGTTTTGGGTTTCAAGACAAGTCATCCTAAGGTCTGTGGCTTACCAAGCAAGAAGTGGGAATGGAGAGAACCTACATCAGGTATAGGCTCTTTCAAAACCCACAACAGGGCTGACCAAGGTCTAGCACAGGCCATCCAAGACTCGGGCCCAAGACAGGGCTACAGTTTAAGCCATACAAGATGGAAGTCACACTGGGAATGACAAAATTATTTTCTGGCAGGTGTGAGGGGCTAACATTCTCCCCCAGTTCATTTTCCTTTTGTGTCAGGCTGGAGGAAATCACCTTTCTTAGCACAGTATTTACTGAACACGACGGCCAGAGCTTGCAAGGTACTGAACACCCTCAGTGCTCATGGGCTTCAGGTGCTGAGTGAGCCCTCCCCAGGAGTACTCAGGACTGTTCTGTTCTAAAAGGTCCCACTCAATTGCCCCCTCCCCCGCCAGGTTAGGATATTTTCTCTTGTCTATGACAGTGTACCAATAAAAATGAAGACCATTTTAATCTGACTGAAACCATAAGAATCAAATGAATCCTCTAAATCTGCTTCTTATTGCACGGTCACCCTGCCAGGTAAAGATTTACTAGACTGTCAGAGAAAACAAGCCAGTCAAGGGTCCCCATGATCCCATCCTCAATTTCATTAACTTTCTGCTTTCCCAAGTGCCCTGGTGTCTGCGTGTTAACGAACAGCTGTAATTGGTAAATGAAATGGATCACACAATTGTCTGAATGAGGCAAATTGTCCATCTCTAGAGATGAAAGCATAATATCCCATTCCACATAAATCAAATATAGGCCCCGTAAAAGCACTTGGGAATGGGAGAGTATTTTAAATTGGTTACAAAGTGTCGGACAAAGCACTCGGCAAAAGAAAGGGGATGGACAAGATGACCTAATAGGTCTTTTCTATCTCCAATTTCTATGAATTTTAATTCCACATTACGCTATTTAATTATCTCTAGCAAAACCTGAATAGAATTTATAATGATGTTCTATTGTACTCAAATCTTTCTTGTCATCTGTTAACCATGATGATACTGATGCCCACTGAATTGTTTCTCCAGAGATGTGGACATAAGTCTGATTCAAATCTCCTTTCATACAGTCATGTATCAGGATCACCACCCAAAAAGGCCCTCAAAGATAGGCCAGAAAAAAACATTTGGGTCAGGACTCCTTTCATTTTGCAAGACAACTCAATATTTCATCCTAATATCTTAGCATACAGAGGTTTGAATTGCTGCAGAAATGCTGTTGCATCTTTTGGGGGTCAGTTCAGGTGTCCATTTACTCTGATTATTTTGATCACTTTACTAGTGTCTGGCCTTGATTTTTTTCCTTCTTTATCTTTAAGTGAAATTTGCTTTCTGACTATCTTCAGAAACTCAGCTGTGACTTTCCTCATTAAATACACCAGAACCTATATAAATGTAATTTCTGCAACTATCGCCTCAGCTGAATCCTCCAAACCTTGTATCACTTTTTGTTGCCCTTTCCGTTTCTATAGATATCTTAACTGGTGACAAACCTGTGAGGACAGAACACAGGCAAAGGAGGCAATATTGCCTTCCTAGTTTCACATGAGCCCTTTTCTCACATTGTGAGCTCATATGTAGTTTATATACATTAGATCTCTCTTACCCTCTCTGCTTACCACATAATGGTCCTATCATTTTTGTTTTTTACTGTATATTTTAGAATTAAATTGTATTTTAGAGCATAAAGTCCACTGATCTAGGCTGATTCTCCTTTAGACTCCTACTCAACCAGCTACCATGTGTTCAAAATCTATACTGCCTTATTCTACACTAGATTTTTAGAGTGTTTTAGTTCTAAGTGTTAGCTAACATTCTTACAGCACACTTTTCATTTCCAGTTTAAACAAAATTTTAGATATAAATGGCAAATTTCAGCTTGGTTGGATTTAATATTTCTTGTACACAGATATGAAATAACATGGATCCCAATAACGCTTGTGCTACTCCTCCTTGATAGTTTTCCCCAGATAGAATTCTTTCCATTAATGAAACAAACAAGGAGGCCTGTCCGGCTACCCCTTTGGATCTTGCCATTAATGATTTTTTCTCTCTTCATTAAGATCTTACAAAACTCTAAACCGTGTTAGAAAATTTGATAGACCTCATCCACAAAAATCCTTTCATTTTTTCAGGCTGGGATTTTGAAGGAGGCCCCCATGATTTACAATGAGTATTGAATGCCTAACTTCTGTAGGCTCCTATGAAAATCCCAACCTACATGACTAATTCAGCCCAGAAATGGAAATTATCCTCTCCTTTCATCATTCATCATCATAGCAGCTTATCAGAATGATAAGCACTCTAGGTAAGTTTAGATCAGATCACAGGAAGAGAATGCAAGCAGATTTTGCAGCAAAAAATCCTGGAAGCAGAGGCAGTGGGGAACACCAGCAGCAATGCAGGGATGTGCTGCTGCAGGAGGTGGGCAGAAGCGGTGGCTGCTTCCATCTCTGGGGAGAATGGAGCTAGACCAGCTCTATCCCCCTCCTCCATGATCCATCTCATTCCCCCTCAGGGGGGCGTGCCCCCCACTTTGAGAACCATGGTCCCACAGTGCTCTTATCTACCTCAACAACCAAGCGTGATGGACACAGGGACCTGGCAGGGGCTGCACTTGCACCCGCTGGCGGTGTGGTGTCTGGGAGCTGAGGAGAATAAATGAAGATTCTACCATGACCTGTGAGTGTGTAAAGAATGTGCAGGGGAGAAAAGATGCTGTCTGTCAGAGTCAAAAACTTGAAATTGGAGATCTGGTATTCAATATGCTGGGTGGTGACACAAGTAGCAACTGGTGGGGGCTGTGGGTTAGAGCCTAAAAAAATCACTGAGCAAAGGGAGGGTGTCTAACAGTATCTTCACCACCACCCTGTCTTTTGGCAGGAAGTATAGTGTGCAGCAGATTTCCTGGACCTGGCTAAAGCAGGCAGAGCTAGCTGGGTGTCAGCAAATGTTTCCATACCTCTTGGAGGATACTTAGTGTCCCTCAGTCTTGGGCCAAGTCTGTCTTAGTCAGGACAAATATTTGATTTACTCATTTCTATGGCATGCTACATGAAAGAGTTACTCACTGCTGCAGATTACAGGCAATTTTGCATCTTTGTGAAGAGAAGACTCCCTTTCAGGCGACACCTATACTCCCACTCTGTGGTTTACTCCAGGGCTATGTCTACACTTGTTAATTTAAGTCGACTTAGTGTGTCTACACCTAAAAATAAAGTCGACTTAAAGGGGAACTTAAAAAGTCGACCTAGAGCATCCACACTGCACACCTAGGTCGACTTCTAGGGGCTTTGGGGGACCTAGGGGAGGTCCACAGAGGCAGGGGGGCACCCCTTGCCCAATGCCAGGGGGCTCAGCCTTTGCTCCATTGTACCTAGGTACAATGGGGCAAAGGGGGACAGGGACCCTGGCAGGGCATAGGGGCAGGGTGGGCAGGGCTCTGCTCTGCCTGGTGGGGGGGCATGCCAGGCTCCCTCTGTGCCCCCCCCCCCCAACAGGGAAGGCATTGGTGTAGCCCTGGGGTAGCCCTAAGTCGACTTAGGGCTACCCCTCGTCTACACTGGCTTAAGTCGACTCTAGGGAGTCGACTTAAGCCTTAGGTCTAATAGAAAGGAGGTTTAATAAAGTCAACTTAATTTTCATTAAGGAAACTGTAGTGTAGACGCAGGGTAAATTAAGTCGACTTCAGCAAGCTTAAATCAACTTAATTTACCAGTGTAGATGCAGCCCAGGAGTGCCCAGTCAGATCTTGAGACTTGTGCTATCTCTGGTAGGAATCCTTGTCCCACTCCCTTAGGATGGACGGTTGGGAAGGCTGTGCAGCTCTCCATCTTGCACTGTGATATCCCCACTAAGGCAGCCTGCCTAACAGTCAAGACCTGCATTTTGCTTTTTCTCTGAGAGCGATCAATGACATAGTGCCAGCCATTCTAAGTTTCCAGCTCTTTCTCAGCAGAAGACATTTTATTTAAGGAAGAAAGCATCACAGGATAAACATTAAATGCCCAATCAAAGTTCCTCTGCATTTACTAACAAACATCAGGAATTATCCACCTTTCTTATGGGACTTTCCATCCCCTTCCTTTCTTCTGCAAGAATTTGTACCCCCTTCAGACAGAAGGTTATCTCTGTTTCTGGATTATAAAGAACTCAGCTTTCGATACCAAAAACTTTTTCTTTCTTTCTTTCTTTCTTTCTTTCTTTCTTTCTTTCTTTCTTT